>CATQJL010000030.1:0-31386 GCA_958299035.1 Cylicocyclus nassatus
TATTGTTGAATTTGGACAATGTGATATAGATGGTCATTCTTTCTTTGTTACAACAACATCAGGTAAAACATATTATATAGATGATGAAAGTTAGGACTGTTTGGTCAATTGGTATGATAGTAAAAGATAAATAAAGGTATAAGATGTCAGAACAACATATAATACAATCAAAAGAATCATTGTTAAAACAATGTCAAGATATGTATGGAAAATATGGGACGTTATATCAATAAATGGCGTGCATTTCCATTATATGAAGATGGTTTAAAATTAGTAGAAAGAAGAGTTTTATACTCTGAATTTCTTAATGCTAATAAAGGAAAATATGTAAAGAGTGCTGAAGTTGTTGGATATTGTATAGGTAAGTTACATCCACACGGTGATCAATCTACGTATCAAACTTTAGTACAATTATGTAATTGTGGTATTAGTGATTATAATGGTAATTTTGGTACTCATATTGGACTTCATAATGAAAAAGCTGCAGCAATGCGTTATACAGAAGTTAAAATGAATAACGATAGTGTTAAAATGGCTTTTCAACATTTAGATTTTGTACCATTTGAAAAATTAGAATTACCTACAGATGAACCAATATATTTGGCAACAAAGTTACCATTCTGTCTTATAAGAGATACAGAATATTGTCAAGGTATTGGATTTGGATATAAAACAATAATACCATCTTATAAAAAAGAAGATCTTGTTAAAAGATTGAAATGGTTACTTACAAAACAAGGTGATGAACCAATAATTAAACCAGTTACGGATTGTAATTTAGATAATAAAGATGAAGTTTATAAACAATTATTGACAACTGGTAGATCTAAAGTTTTATATAAAGGTATTGTTGTATTAGATAAAGCCAATAAAAGTGTTATTATTAGATCTATATCACCATCTAAAAAATGGAAAACAATTTTAAATAAATTTAAAGATGAAATACAAGTACAAAAATCTATAGGATATATAGATGAATCATCTGGAAATCAAACATCTGTTAGATTTACAGTTTATAAAAAGAGGTCAAAATTTAGAGAAAATATATAAGACTATATTAGAACTTGTATCTGGTGAAGTTTCATTTATTTGTAATATGTGTGATCGTGATGGAAATGTTAAAATTGTTTCTATTGATCAAATGTTATTAAAAGCATACGAATGTTATAAAGAAGCTAATATTAAATTATTAGAATTCAATATAAAAAAATGCCAACAAATTATAGATGATTTGAATGTTGTACAGAAAATTAAAACTGTACTTCCAGACTGTTTAAAAAAATATCCAGATAATATAGATTTATTTAATTACTGAAATTCATAATCTTATTAATGTGGATAAAGATGTTATTACAAAAATATTTGAAAAATATACAATACAACGTCTTACAAAATGTAAAACGGATATAAGTGATTAAAGTAAAAACAAAAAATGAATTACAAAATAGTCTTAATACAATAGACAATTTTGTATGGAGGTTATATGAGCAATTGTAAACTATATGAGACATTATCTAAAGCTGGAGTTACTTTAGATAAAGAGTTTCAACCACAATCTTACGAATGTAATTCAGAATGTAAATGGTGTAACAACTGTTTTTATGATTGTTATATGCAACCAAAAGATTATAAATTACAAGAATTTTTTGGTGGATGGCAAAAATATGCTTTGATTATAATCAAAGATAAATATAGAATAGAATGTAATGGAGGATATGTTTTACAGATTTTACATCTAATTAATCCAATGAATGTGGATGATATTGTAATTTTTAGAATCGTTAAAAAAGATAAATCTGGGATATTTAAAGTTAGATATCTTTGTACTCAAGGAGTTAAAAAACAAATATGTTCTTGTTTAACTGAACTTAATTAATTATATGGATAAAAAATGTGAATATATCGGTCGTAAAATAACAAAAAAGGATTTTGAAATATGAAAATAACTTGCTGTAAAACTTATAGAGTAGAATACGCTCATCAATTATATAGTTCTTATACTACACTTTGTCATCAAACAATACATGGTCATAGTGGTAAAATTATAATTGAATTTGAATCTGAAAAACTTAATAAAGATGGAATGATAATAGATTTTGGTTTAGTTAGTGATATAATTAAACCACAGATAATGGATAATTATGATCATGCATTGTTTATACCAGATAAATTTGATCCAAATTATATAAATACTTTATTATTATTTAATAAGCGTATTACAATCACAAATGAAAATCCAACAGCTGAAAATTTTGCTAAATGGATTTATGATATGGTGAGTAATATACTATTTGATAATAAACTTCCGGTAAAAGTTAAATCTGTTACATTTTATGAAACAGAGACAGGATGTGCTAAATATTGTGGTGAATAATGTTATTAAAATGTTCTTCTTCTATTGAGATCCCAGAAAGTGAACAAAGAACTTTTTGGGTTTCTCAAATATTGACTCAATTAACTAGATGTCAGAAAAATTTTAATGATCCAGATAAATTAGATACATTAATATTTTATGAAATAAAGAATGGTATTATTAAAATACCAAGATTGTTTAAAATAAATAATAATGATATTAGTTTAGATTTTAATAAAACAGATGGTGAAATTATAAATATAAATGCTAAATGGACTCCACGTAATGAATTACAAAAACAAGGAGTTAAGTATTTCTGTACACATGATGATGGAATATTAAAATTGAATCCTGGAGAAGGAAAAACAATTATTTCTATTTTATCAATATGTGAAATGAAACGTAAAGCAATTATATTTGTACATAAAGATAGTTTAGTTTCACAATGGAAAGAAAGATTTTTATCAGCATCTGATATTAAAGAAGAAGATATAGGTATTTTAGAAACAAACAAGTATAAAGAAGTATTACAAAAACCAATAGTTATTGGTACTGTTCAGACAATGAACAGTATGATTAAAAAATATCCTGCATTGGATAAAGATTTTATCAAAGCAAATTTTGGTATTGGAATATGGGATGAGTGTCATACAACTGGTGGTGCTCCACTTTTCTCTAAATCTATATATTATATTCCAGCCAGAAAATGTTTTGGGATTAAGTGCTACTCCTGGTAGAAGTGATCATAATGATGATATTATATCAATGCATCTTGGAGAGGTTGTTGAACCTCAAGGTCGTTCTGATACACTTAGACCAAGAATAGTTATGACATATTTTAATTTTGGTGTAATGGATAAATTTTTCATATTTTATCAACTATGGATTTCCAGATAAAGATGGAAATAGACAATCATATGCCACAATTTGATAAAAATAGATATTTGACTATGTTAACCTCTAAAAAACAACAGAGGTATATTAAAACGGTACATAAAATAATAGATATTATCTATCAAAAGAAACGTAATGTACTTGTACTTTGTGATAGAATAAAAATTATAGATGCATTAGCAAAAGGGTTTCCAGAGAATGATGTTGGATATTTCTTACCTAGAACTGGTAAGGATCGTGATCAACATTTACATAGAAGAATTGTTTTTTCTACTCCTGGTTCTGCACGTGATGGTACAGACAATCCAGATTTAGATTGTTTAATATTAGCAACACCTCTTGGAAATCTAGATCAAGCAATTGGAAGAGTTTGTAGAACAAAAGAAAATAAACCACAGCCAATTGTTATTGATATAGTTGATACTGGTGCTAAAGAAATGTTAAAATGGGCTAATTATCGTAAAAATCAATATGATGAAAAAGTTAAAAATAGTGGTTGGACAATAGAAGAGAAATTTTTAAAATGATATTAACAGTTAAACAAAAACTTATATAGAATCTTGTAAAAAATTGTATAAAAAGTATCATACAAAAACAACAGTTTTTACAAAAGAATATTGTAAAAATATTGTTAAAATTACAGTAGATGAATTATATAGAATATGTCCAGATAAAAATGTAGGTAAATTAACTGTTTTGTGTTTGGATGAAAAATTTAAACAAGTTTCTAGTATAGATGAAAATACATATTGTTTTGAAAATGGATTTTCATGATATTTATACTGGAGTACCTTGGATGGTTATAAGATTTTATAAAGGTGTTTCAAATTATATTGTATATACACCAATAGATAAATAACATAGATTAGAGAATAATAAATAAATAAGGATAAATAATTATGGAAAAATACAAATAAAGAAAAAGTTATTATGGAAGCTAAGTTGGAAGCTCCAGTTAATAAAGAACAGAATGTAATTAAATTATCTATTAACGAAGAACAAGCATCACAAAATATAGCTAAAAGTTTAATTCAAGATTTTATAACATTAATTACAATTGCTGGATTAAAAGCAGTTTTTTGCTAAATTTCCAGATAAGAAACAGTTTTTGTTAGATCTTTTAGAAGCATGGAAAAAGAGAAATTCTATTCAGCTTGCTGAGGAAACAAAAGTTATTTCATGAATCAATATTGAATGCATTTAAATCTGAATCTAGTGTAGATGAAGAAACAACAAAGAAAATGAATAGACAAATTGAATCATTTAATAAAACAAGAGATAAAGCTGTTAGTATTGCAGAAATGGCAGCTAATTCTATTATAGATTCTATTGTAGATGATGCTAAAGAAGAGAAGTAATTTTAAAAATTATCTAAAACGGAGGAAACAAAATGAAAGATAAACTTTTTGATTATACTAATAAGGTTGTTGAAGATCTTAAGAGACATAATTATTCAGAAGATAAAATTCAGACTATTGTAGATAAAATTAATAAACAACACGATAATCTTTATTATAAGAGTTGGAAAGAATTAAAGAAGCGGCTAACTTATGTTACTGATAACGGTACAGTTTGCCTTGTTGAAGATAAAAATATTTACTTTTATCATATTACAGAGTGGATCAATTGTGTTTGTGTAAATAATTTGGATGGAACATTTAATGTTGCATTTAGTTTTATACATCCAAAAGATTATACTCTGGAAACAATTTCCAATAAAAGTAATTGTAAAAAATATGCATTAATTAATTATATTAATGATAAATATAGATATAATAATATCGCAGCCAAGACATTTTATAGTGCTATATGTATTGCATATAATAAAAATAATAAGGATTTTCCAAAGATAAAAACTAGAATAGAACATGGATTCAAAAAGATTATTCCTTATCCTGTTATTTATACTTATAATTATGATATTATAAGATCTAAAATATATAATAGAGAAGATTTAAATAAGATTGATTATCCAGAAGATCTTAAGGAATGTGGTAAAAAATATATTGTTTATAAGAAAGAACTTTATAAAACTATAAAACCAGAAGATGTTAGATATTATCTTGCATTTGTTGATATGAATGCTATGGTAGTACGTTGTGGCAACGAATATAAAGTAACATTTAGCTTCTTATCACCAAAAGATGCATTAGCATTTAATAAATATTGTAAAGATAGTGGTGATTGTATTACAACAAGTAAAATAAGTGTTATTAGAAATTATTTAGATAATAAATTTACATATACTGTAAAAGATGTAAATAATAGTTTGAGTGCTGTAGTTAAAGCATTTAATGAAAATAAGAAACTGTTTCCACACACAAAACATAAGCATTCTAAGATGTATGTAATGATTGGTGCTAAAACACATTTAAATTTTAATAATATAATTAAAAAATTAAAATTTGGTTAATTAAATTAATAAATTAAATTATATTTAAAGGAAATATAGAATATATGCTAGGTTTACCATCTATAGGAGCAGAAATTAAGGGAATTATTCTTAATGAGAGTAATACTCGTGCTAAGATTATTTTTAATGATGGACGCTCCGTTATCGTAAATACAACGTCTACACCAACTAAAAAAGTTGTCAAGAAAGTTGTTAAGACTCCAAATGCTGTTAGTGTTCGTAAGACTGCTAAAGTAGTTAGGTCTGAATCAACTGGAATGCCACAAATGTTTAAACAAATTAAAGTTGGTGGTCAAACGTTAAATATTAGTAATGCTTCTACAGAACAAGCTAAACAACTGTTTGAAGCTAAGAAAATGGATGTTATAGAACGTGCTAAAAAACGCGCTGCTATGTTAGAATCTAAGACTATGGATGCTTCAGCTAAATTAGCTCTAGATACTCCAGAAGGTCAAGAGATAGATATGGTTAATTAACTATAAATGTTCTTGAAATATTAAATATATTAATATATGAAAAGGAAAACTATTCTCTGGTTGTTTATACTACTTGTTATTTTTATAATGGGTTGTAATTCAACCAGAGAATATGTACCTTGGTGGGTAAATGAAGATGGAACAATATACAATCAATAAAGATGTAGATATTACAATTCCTAGAAATTACAATACAAATTATCAATTTGATTATAGGTTTCCAAATATTATAGATCATAGAGATTTTTGTTTACCTACAGATAATCAGTATGATACACCACATTGTGTTGGTTATACTGTTGCTGGTTTTTTTGAGATTCACAATTGGATAGAGACATCTATTCCAAAACAATTAAATGCTGGTTTGATATATAGATTAGGACGTGAATATAAATGTGAATCGCCAAAGGGAACAAAAATAGAATATTGTTTAGAAGAATTAAAGAAAAGAGAAATTTTTTGTGGTGATATTTGTTTTCTTCATACAGATTTATGTGTAGAATATGTTAGAATATCTAATTTTAAAAGAATTATACATCAATATGGAAGTATGATGTGTGCTTTTAACATTAGTGATGAATGGTATAAATTAGATAATAAGTATATAATTAAAACCAAAAAGAAGCCTAGGATTCTTGGAGGTCATTGTGTATTATGTTGTGGATATTGTCCAGAAGGAATCTATATACAAAATTCATGGGGCTATGAAAATTGGGGGTAATTTTGGGTTTGGTATAGTTCCATGGAAAATGGTATATGATCAATTATGTTATGGTGTATATATTAAGAATTTAAAATTAAACATCAACAATTTAACGGAGTTGTATGCAAACAACTGTTGATCAAAATGTTATTGACAAAATAAAGAAACTTTTAGATCACCATGCTGGATGTTTAAAAATTAATTCTGAACAGGAAGCATTTTCTGCATTAGAATTGGCTAAATCGTTAATGAAAAAACATCATTTAGATATGATGCAATTTTCAGAAATGGTTTATGAAGAAGATGTAACCCATAGAAAAATTGATAAATGTTCAGTATATTCTGTACCATTATGGATGTTAAATTTAATTAATGTTGTTAATAACATATGCAATTGTAGCTGTGTATTAGAAAAACAAAACAATCAAACGGCTATATACACATCAACATTGTATTTGTTACATTGAAGACAGAAATTGAAAAAGTTGAGAGTATGTATTCTTTTTTGAAGAAAACAACATATAGATTAGCTAATTACCACGTTAAACAAATACATGGTAATTATACAAATTGGAGATCATTTAGTGAGGGATTTACATCTAGACTGTTGGAGAGATCTAGATTATTTAATAAAACTTCTGATGTAGATAATAATCAAAATGAACCATTTGATGCTAATGAGTTTAATTTTGAAGATTTTGAGGAATCAGAAGATGATGATATAGAAGATTTTGAGGAATTTGAAGAAGAAGATGAATTTGATGATGAAATAGATATTATTAAAAAAGAATCTAATAAAAAATGTGATAATGTTGATATACAATTATATGAATATTTGAAAGATGTTAAGAAGAAAATAGAAAATTACATTTCTAAAAATATGAGTAATACACAGTATGAAAATATAAATAGGAAAAGTAAAGTTCTGTTAGAATCTTATGAAATTGGTAGAAACAAGCAGATAGTACAAACTTAACTTATACTGATAAACAACATCAGTTAATACAACAAAAAACAACAAAAAGGAACAAATAAAATGGATAACACAATCGCTAGCAAGATTCTCCGTGCCGCTACTTACAGCATGAGCGCTACTGCTCTTGCACAGAAGGTTGGAAAGTCTAAGGCTGCACAGATTGCCGACGAGTTGGAGTATCTCGTCGAAAATGGTTCTCTAATCAAGGATGAGAGTGGAACATATCCACTCTATAAGGCAGCTTCTCGTACAACTGTTTCAACAACAACTGCATCCAGCAATGCAATTGTTGCTGATGCTGTTTCTACGACGAACAACACGATTCCGTCTGGTTACACGGTCAGCAAGCTTGGAAAACGCAAATCCGATGGTCTTGTTGGTCGCAAGGTCACTCTTCCGAGTGGCCAGTCCTATTTCGTTGAGAAGGGTGATACCCTTGTTAACATCAACGATGGTGATGATGTTAAGGTCATCACCACAAAGAATGGTGCTAAGCCAGAGATTCAGATTTCGACTCTCATTGAGCAGTACACAAGCCGTAAGGGTATGACTGCATATACGATTAAGTCGAAGTGTGGTTCCATTGGTCGTGATGGTGCTGTTGGTGTACTTGATTACAAGATTACGAAGCACAATAAAGCTGCTAAGTAATTGATGATCCAGTATCCACGGATATCAGTACAATTGCCTGGTATAGATTCTCTATACCAGGCAATTTTTGTCACGGAGGAAAACATGTCTGAGAATCTAAATCAAGGAATATTATTTGATACTATTAGTAATATTTTAAGAAATGATTCTAATATATGTAATTATTCTAGATATATAGATTATGGTGATGTAAAATATGCAAATTATAAATACGAATGGGTAACAAAACCATGTGCTCTTAATAATAACAATAAATCAAATAAAACTCAATTTATAAGATTAATTAATAAAATAGATTCTAAAAGTTTAAGTTTTATTGTAAATATGTGTAATCATTCTGTAAGTAATACAGATTATATAGGTACATTTAATATTTTAAATAAAAGAAAACGTGATACATATAACATGAATATCATGGATTTTCAAAAATATTTACAGGATTGTATGATTAATATAGATTGTAATTTCATAATAAAAGGAACATGTTTAACTGCTATGGATTTTGCTGGTAAAAATCCAACTTTTTACAAATCAGGAAACTACATATTGGAGATCACTTTATAATAATATAGATAAATTAATTTTTGTTGGTGATAAATGTTATTTACTTGCAGTTCTAGATAAAAAGTATAATTTATATGTTTCGTTAAAAAACTCTTGAATATGTTTTTAAATTAGATACAACAGAGGATAAATCTAAATTTAAACAGATATTAATTAATCTTTTAAATTTAGCTGTTAGAATTAGTATTTATGGAATGAATATAAATATGGCACAATTTATTAATAATAATATTACTCATATTATAGTTAATGATATTAAGAATAATGATTTAAATCTAGTTCCAAAAATTGAGTAAAAGCAGTGGTATCAACGCAGAGTACTATTTTGCTGAAGATGAAGATAATGATAATTTTATTAAACAAAATATTATTAAAACGATTAATACAGCAGTTGTAAAATATCTCAATACAAATTATTGTATTGATAAAATAGATATTGTTGAAGTTATAAATAGTACAAAAGAAAAATTACATGAATTTTATAAAGCAAGTATTAGTACTGCATTTACAAATGGATTAAAATTTTTAGATGTTATGAGAAAACATGGCTGGACATATTTTGATTATGAAAATGATGCTCAAAATAGAATAAGTGGAATGTATTCAACACATATTTATGTGTATAAAGATATAAATTTAATACCAGATAAATGTTTTCTCTATGAATCTGAAGCTAGACATTATTCTATAGAACAATATAGACAACTACGAAAAGAGTATATAGATTCATTTAAATCAAGCACTGGAATATGTGTAGAAAGACTTTTTATTGATATAACAAATGGAACGATGTTAGCTACTGGTTATCATCCAAATGTATCTAGTGGTCATCAAGTTTGTATGGGAGATATTAAAGGTAAAATATCTTTCGATAATGCTACAGAAGAACAGATTGATACTCAGTTAAAACTTTGTGAAGATTTATTAAAAACAATTAATTATTCTAGTTCTTACACAACTACTGGTATAGATTGGTTTTACAAAAAAGAATATTCTGTAAATGTTAAAGATTACATTAATGGTGTTGAAGTAAATAAAAAAGAAATTAAAAGTATTAAAGATTCAATCAAAGAATGTGAAACATTTGAAAGTGATGATTTTGAAGAAGTTAATGAATCAGTAGAAGTTAATGATGCTAATAATATAGACGATGATTTTGAAGAGGATGAGGAATATTAAATATGAGATTGAGAAGTGGAATAGGTTCTCACTATTATACTGATATTACACAACCAGAAATTTATATAATGCCAGATCCTTTAGTAGAAAATGAAGATTTTAGTATAAATTCTAAAGTATATGATACAGATTGTGTTACTAAAATAAATATAGAAGATATAGACAGTAAAAATATTCAATATACTTTTAAAAATAATAAAAATGAAAATGTTTTTGTTAAGAAAATTAAATTACCAAAAGTTAAAGTAACACAGGAGGCAGTTGTACAAAATGGCCAGTGATTTATATTCAAGACAAAAATCTTTAACATTAAAAAAATATAAAAATTGTATTGTTGTCGGAGTTGGAGGTATCGGCAACTGGGTAGCATTAGATCTTGCATTAAGTGGGTGTGTAGATAATTTATATCTAATAGATCCTGATACAATAGAAGAATCAAATTTAAATAGAACATTATTTGATTATAGCGATATTGGATGTTATAAAGTAGATAGTGTATTAAGACAAATTACTATGAGACGTCCAGATCAAAATATTATTGTTTTAAAAACATATATGACGGATGATCTTGCTAAACATTTTATAAATGAAATATTGGATGGTGACAATTCATATTATCATACAGATTGCTGCATAATAGATTGTAGAGATGATATTTATGACGATTGTTATCAATTGAATTGTAAATTATATAAAGTTGGATATGATGGTGCTGAAATGACAGTAGATGGTAATCCACGTTTAACGCAGGTATTTGGTCAGCGTGGAGGATCATATACAGTTACTCCATCGTATGTTGGTTCTGCACAATTAGCAGCAATACTTGTTGTTAATGATATGTTGTATCCAAAGTTTAATAGATTAATGGATAAGGGTAAATTAAATATAACGGATCATAATGATATCTGTGATGTAAAATCTGAAGATTTTCCATTTATTAATAAAAGAGCATGTTTTGAATATGATGAACTTGGAAGATTAAATGATTGTGTAAATATTAATTCTTGTGAAATATTACAAAAATTTATAGAAAATCCAACAACATACATTGTACCAAATAGTAAATACGACAATCTACCAAATAATAAAGCGGAGGAATAAAAATGTTGGAGGAAACTAAAATTCAAGAGGAAATTTTAGAAGAAATTGATGATAGTGATGTTCTACAATCAGAAAAAGTTGATACACAAAATGTGGATGAATCTAAAGTTGATACAAAATTGATTGAATGTGGTGAGTATATAAATACTGATCTCGTTCCAGTTAAAAAAATTAAATGTATTGTTCCAATAAAATTATTGGAGACAATACGTAAAATTGAATGTGGAGTTAAACAGAAGTTTAAATCTGATAATGAATTTTCTATTTATATTCATGGTGATTGGGATGAAAATGGAAATCTTGTAGTTTCAGAAAATTTTTATATTCCGCGTCAGAAAGTTAGTTTTGCTAGTGTTGATTATATAGAAGAACCGGAAGAATATTATAATGGATGTTTACATAAACATCCAGATGGTTGTAAAAATTTTAGTTCTACAGATGAAAAATATATTAATAGTAATTTTGATTTTTCGTTGCTATATGTTTGTTTAAAAGTTTCTAAAGGTATTGTAAATATAGCATATGATGGAAGACATAGAATACAATGTAATGTTGATATTGAAATAGATAATGGAAATGATATAAATGGTATTGATATAGATAATATTATTAAAGAAGAAAAGAAAACAATAGAATCATCTGACATAAATACACCATCACTAATTCTTCCTGGATTTAGTAATAGTTATGATCCCAAAAAGACAAGAAATTCTGAAATAGTTCTACCGCATGTAGCACAACCAAATCTTGGTGGTTTTATGGATGAAGATATAGAGAATGATGATCCCGAGATAATTATTCCTGGTTGTAGTTTGAATGAAGATATAGAAGAACCAAATCCTCAATTTGATCAAACAACTCTTCATAAATTGGGTTTATAAATAATGAAGATTATATGTATAGGTGATATACATGCCAGCGGGTTTAATGACGACCCGCTGGTATGTGATCTTCCAGCTAGATTGTATTATATTAAAAAGTCATTGGAATATATCGTAGATTATGGATCTAAAAACAATATTACAGAATATGTAATACTTGGAGATTTAATACATGATAAGACAATTATTTATAACATAGCACAATCTATGCTATATGAGTTTTTTACAACTCATGATAATAATTGTAATTTTACAATCATTAGTGGAAACCATGATTTATCATCTACTGGTGAAAATCAGAAATCTGCTATTGAAGTTTTTAATAGTTTAACTAATGTACATTGTATTACAAAAGATTGGGCATATATGGCGTCCTATGATGCTTTATTTGTACCTTTCACAAATGATTTTATTAGTAAAATTAAAGATTTTCAAAAAATAATACAAAACCAAAAATATTGTTTTCACATATAGGTTTAAATGAAGCTGTATTACAATCTGGTTTAAGTAGAGTTGATAAACTTAAAACATCAGATTTAAAAGATTTTAAACTTGCAATATTAGGACATTATCATAAACCACAACACTTTACAAATTGTGTGACTAATGTATGGTATGCAGGATCTATTATTCCAAGAGATTGGAATGATAAAAATGAAGATAAAAGATTCTTGGTATTAGATACAGAAACTTTAAAAGTAGAAAGTATTCCATTACCGGATGATATACCACATTTTTATGAATATATAATTCCACCGAATAGTTCAATGGAATTTATTAAAGAAAACTTACAGATAGCTAGTGAAAAACGTAAACTTGGTCATCATGTAAGAGTTATTAATAAGAATAAGACAAAAATTAAAGAAGATACAGATGTAATTGTTTTAGAACAACAGCAAGTAGATGTTACAAATAGAGGTATTACAGTAGATCAGTCTAAATTAGATCAATGTAAAAAATATTTAGAAATTAAAGAAATTCCAGAAGAAGATAGAGAACAATATCTGAAATTATTACAGGATGAGAAACTTCTTGAAATAACGGAGGAAGAATAATGATTTACTGGAAAAAGAAATTAACTTTGAATAATAAAATAAGTTTATGGGGTAAAATGGATGATATTATTCATGGATTTAAAAATAAAGAAATTGTTAAATATTGGGAAAGAAATGGTATTCCAAAAGGTCCTTTTAAATATAAAGATCTTGTTGTAAATAGATATTGGTTTGAAAAATATTTTAAACAGATGAATTTTGACGAATGTCTTCATACATTTTATAAATGTATAAGATGTAATTATGAAAGTGATTATTTTTTACGTGATATGTTAATATTTGAGAAAATGGAAAATGCCAAGTATGGTAATATAACGGAGGAAAAATGACTTATATTCCAGTTAAATTAACATATGAAATAAATGTTCCTGTAGAAAATAAAAATGTAAAATTCACAAAAGATGATGCTATAGAAGTATTAGAAAATAGTATGGATATTATTTCTGAAGAAAATATAGAAATTGGTAAGCCAATTTCTACTAAAAAATTTATAATAACATTAAAACCAGCTATAGAAAAATATATACAAATAGATGCTGTGGATGAAAAACATGCTATATTAAAATTAAAACAATTGTGGAAAGATGGTAAAATTAATTATATGATAGATGATGAAATTGGAAATATAGATGTATTAGATATACCAGCATATATTAAAGAAGGAAAACATGGTCCTGATAAATATGTTACAGAAGATTGGAGAGCTGAATGATAAATTTTATATTAGATAAAATACAACTTCGTAATGTTCGTTTGTATGGTGATGATATGATGGAAATGGATTTTCCATTAGATAATCTCACTGTATTTACAGGAAAAGTTGGATCTGGAAAATCTACAATTCTTAAGGCAGTATCATTAGCACTTTATGGTGAAGATGGTGGTGCTAAAAATGAGAAATTAAATATAGAAGATATTATTAATGAAAAGAATGGAAAGAACTTAGAGATACATTTGTATTTTCATTCGATTGTTGATGATAGTCCATCAGAAACAAAATACGAGATACATCTATTTCATAAACATACTAGATATAATAATAAACTTGTATTTATAAAAGATGGTAAAGACATTTCATTAGAAAGTAAAACGGCAACTTATGAGTTAATTGAAAAAACTCTAATGCCTAAAAATGTTTACCATAATATATATTATTTTACTCAGCAAGCAAAGAATTTCTTTACGGCACTACCAAATAGTGAACAGAAAGAAATTTTTAATTCTATACTTGATTTAAGTGAATATAAAGATTATTATAATAATACTAAAAATAAGTTAGATGAATTAGAAGTTAAATTAGCAACAGCAAATTCAGAATTAAAATCTGCTGATTCTAATGTTGTTGTATTTAGAAATTTACATGATAAAGCATTTGCTGATTTAGAAGATAGTAAAAAGAAATGTAAAGAAATGATGGAGAGTTTGGAGTTAGAAATTTCTAATATTCAAACTGATATAGATAACAATAGATCACAGGTAGATTCTGTTGATTATATTAAATTAATAACAGAATTAACTTTAAAAATTGAAAATGCTAAAACATTATATAATTCTGAATTTGAAAAGATAAATGATAAAATTAAGAAATTAAATGATGATTATACAAATGTAACAATTCCAAATCTTAAAAATAAATATGTTAAAATTAGATTAGAAAAATCTAAAACTTTAGATGAAGAACTTTCTAAGTTAAAAGTTAATTTAGAACAGAATAAGTCTGAGTTGACAAAAATAACGAGTGATATTGAAATAGAAAAAGTTAATACTATACAAAAAGTTGCTGGTGAACTTGGTGAACAAAAAGAAGAAATAATTCTTATTGTTAATGAATGTAATAATAATCTTAAAGATGAAGATAATCAATTAGTTAAAGTATTAACTGAGAAAAAAGAAAATGCTTTAAAAATAATTAATGATTTAAAAGATAAAGCAAATAATATTAAATCAGAAATAGATAAAATTAAATATCTCGTTGAATCAAATCAAACAAAACAAAAAGATATTTTAAATAAAATAGAAGATTATGAAGATGGTCTAAATCAACCGGATGCTATATGTGTATTATGTGGTCAACCATTAAAGAATAAAGAACATGTAATGAAACATATTGAGGATTTAAAGAAACAGAATGATGAAATTATTCAAAAGATTATTAAGTATAATACAGATTGTAGTGATTTACAAACACAATATGATAATAATATCATAGAACAAAAGAGAATTAAAGAACATTTTGATTCAGAAAAAGAAGAGATAGTTAAAAATAGTAATAATAGAAAAGATATTATTAAAAATAAGATCAAAGAAAAACAAGATGAATTTAGTTTAATTAATAAGAAATATGCTGATAAATTAGAGGAATTAAATAAATCTTTTAAAGAAATACTAGATAAAAAATCAGAAGTATATAATAAGAATATTGAAGATTTAAATATTAAGATTACTGCTATAGATAAAAGTAAACAGACAATTGATGATGAATTAAGATCAGAATATAAAGTTGAGCAAGAACAGATTAAGAATAATTTAACAAAAGAATGTAATGATCTTAATTTAGAAATTGAAAATAAAAAGACTGAGTATTCTAAGTCTATTTTAGAAGATAAAGATAAATTAAATAAATTAAATGAAATTCAAAAATCTAAAGATAAGATTAAAGAAAACATACGAGAAATGGAGTTAATTCTCGTAAAGAAACAAGAAGAACTTAAATCTTATAAAGAAGATACGTTTTTACAAGAGAGATATAAAGCAATAGAAGATGGTCAGAAATGGTTGGAGGATGCCATTAAGAAATCTGATGATTGTAAAGAAAAAGTTAAAAATATAGAAAAAGAAAAGAAAATATTAGAGTTTTGGAAAACGGCATTTTCTGATACTGGTATTAAGAGTATGCTTATTGATTCAGCTATTCCACATATGAATGAATGTGTAATGGATGAATTGGATAAGGTTGCTCCTGGTAAGTTTACAGTATCTTTTGATACATTATCAGAAACAAAATCTGGTAAAATTAAAGATAAATTTAATATTAATATTGTTAATAATGAACGTTGCTGTACTGGTCATAAGAAATTATCTGGCGGTGAAAAGAGAATTATAGATCTCTGTTGTATGGCGGCATTACGTTCATTAGCAGAAAAACTTTATAATAAGAAATTTAGTCATATCTTTTATGATGAAATACTTGATTCTTTGGATGATGAATGTAAACAACAGTTCTGTGCTAATGTCAGACGTCAATCAGAAGAAGGTTGTAATGTAACACTTGTTACACATGATCTTCCTGAAGATGTTGAGCCAGACAGAGTATTTCCATTCTAAAGGAGAATTTTATGTGGCAAAGAGGATGGCTTGATATAGAAAATGAAGTAAGAGATTATATGAATGGTGAAGATAGATTTGATTATATAAAATATAAAGGTGAAGCATATTTTGTATCTCCTTGTATAATGATGGTAAATAATGGAAGAACTTGTTTAAATTTGTATATATACTATCTTGTTGATAAAAGAAAATATATAAAAATAGATTCTATGGAATGTTTTAAGGCAATTAGTTTAAAATAGATTTATAAAATAATCATTTGAATATATTATGGAGGAAAAATTTTTGATGTTAAAGTGTTCAAGTTTAATGTACTTTTTTGATATTGATGGAACACTTTTGGATAATGTTCCGTATGAAGATAATTACTTCATACGGAACAAAAAAATGTTTTCATCAAAATTAATATTGAATCCAAACATATATGATATTAGGTGGAATATTATTACAAATAGACCAGTTGTAGATAAATTTTATATTAGGTTATGTTGTTTAAAGAATGGAATGACGCCATGTGAAATTATAACATATAAAAAATTATTTAAATCATATAGATTAGATGAATATTCTGCTGACTTTAAACTTGAAGTATTTAAGAATATTCTAGATGGAAAAAGAAAAGTAAAATATACAGAGAACGCTGTTCAACGTATAATTAATGTTTGTAATAATCAAACGGAAAATTATTACATAAACTCCGAACGGAGTGATTATCCAATTATATCTGTTAATTTAATAGACTTTAAACGTGAATTTTTTAATCACGTTGTCTAATGAAAGGGAACAAAAATGGCTGTTCAAGAAAATAAAAAAGGTATTCAGGCAAAGAAAAATGTTAAAGTAATCATTATTGATGCTAAAGATGATGAATTAAGAAAAACTGAAGCAAAAGGAATGATGGATTTAACAAAATTGGTAAGAGAAAGTAAGTTTAATATTAATAAGATTGTTATGGCATCACACGATCCAGATACTGCATTGATATATCCGCAAGCAGTTAATGATGGTCGTCATTATGCAGTTATACAAGTATATGGGGATAAAGATAAAAACGATTTAGATCTTAAAATGAAAGTTAAATTGGTTGAAGGATTTTTAATTGGTCATAAATATAAAAGTGTAGGATCAAGAATATTTACAAATAAAGAATATCCATTAGCAAAAATTGTTGTAAAAATTATATAATTAATATAGCAATTTATAAAAGGAGAATTCTTTAATGAAAATTAATTGGTTAAACACTAAGGAATATTTTAAAGATTTACCAGAAGTCACAACTTCTAAAATTTATAGTAAGAAGATATTTCATCCAGAAGGATTGTTTTCTGAAAAAATATTTGGACCAGTGAAAAGTTATACTTGTTCATGTGGTCATTATTATGGTAGATCTAAACATAATACAGTATGTCCTGTGTGTGGTGTTAAGATAGAAAATAATAATGTTAGACGTAAGAACATGGCTAAAATTGTTCTTCCGTTTGCTGTTATTGATCCAATTATGCTCTTTACAATTAAAAGAGTTAAATTGGAGATTTATAATATCATTATGAGTATGATTGAGGATAATGATGTTCTTGGTTATTATTATGATGAAGAAAAGAAAAAATATGTTAAAGTTTTAAAACCAACTATAGAAACAGAAGCACAAGTTATACCAGATGGTGCTACATTATTTAGTGGTCCAAAACAGACTTATGATCTTGTTAAAGCTGAAGCTGAAAGAAACATGGAAACAAGTCGTTATTGGAAGTTTATTTATGATAGATTAGATAATTATTGGTTAGAAAATGTTGGAGTAGTGCCACCGGAATTTCGTCCTGTATCTAAGAGTAATAATCAACAGATGCGTGATGAAATGAATAAGTATTATTTACAAATTCTTGAATTTAAAGCTGTAAATAAAGATAATCAGTTAAATTTACTTAGAAATCAAGAGTCTGAAAATGTAGAGAATACAGAAAATCAAAATACTACAGAACAAGAAACTGTTGTTGATGTAACTCCACAGGAAACATTAGATAATATTTTTCAGTTTAATTTTAAGAATCTTCAGAATTATATTCTTGAACTTTATCAGTTTATATTTGATAAATTTTCAAAGAAATCTGGATTAATTCGTGGATCTATTTTGGGTAAACGTATTGATTTCTCTGGAAGATGTGTTATTGATCCAGATCCATCATTGGAACTTGATCAATGTGGTATACCATATTTAATGGCATTGGAATTCTTTAAATTAAAGATTGCTAATAGACTTCTTGAAATTAAGAATTTTAATAATAAAAAGTTTTATAGATATGATCCAGCATTAGATTTTGTAGATGAATGTATAGAAAAACATGATTTTTGTTTATTTGATATAGTAAGTGAAATTGCTAATGGTAAATTGTTTATCCTTAATAGACAGCCAACATTACATAGAATGGGATTAATGTCATTCAGAGGTATTGTTCACAAAGATTACGTTATAAAAACACACCCATTTATTTGTGAACCATATAATGCTGACTATGACGGAGATCAGATGGCATGTTATATTTCGTTGTATGATGAAACAGAACAATCTAATAAGGATCATTTATATATAATGAATAACATTATCAGTCCTTCTACTGGTGATGTATGTTTGTCTGTAAATCAGGATGTTGTACTTGGATTATTCCTTCTAACTAAAAAAGGTAATACACCGGATGTTAAATATACTGGTCCAAAGAATTGGATTGGTAAAAAAGATGGTGATATTCTTGATACAACTGAAGGTAGAATTGAATTTAATAATATTTTACCAAGTCAATTCCCATACTTTAATGAGGAGTTAACAAAATCTAAAATTCATATTTTGCTTAATGTTATATGTAAGAATTATGATAAAGATACTATAAAGAAAGTATTGGATAATATTAAGGTAATGGGATTTAGCAAAACAACTCAGATTGGATCTACATTCAGTTTGAAAGATTTGGCTACGGATGCTAGAATTCCTAATTTTATCAATTCTGTTGTAGATGATCCGAATAAGAGTATTGCTGAAAAGTTTTTTGAACTTGCTGAATCACCTTTAAAGAAGGAAGTTGAATCTAAATTCCCTTATGCTGATTTTATTAAATCTGGTTCCAGAGGTACTTGGGATCAGGCAGATCAGTTAATTTGGGCAAGAGGATTTGTTTCTAACTCTAAAGGTCAAGTTGTAGAAACTCCAATTAAAAATAATCTTGTTACTGGTTTAACACATGATGAGTTTTTAACTTCTTGTTATGGTGCTAGAAAAGCGTTGCTCGACGTAGCATTAAATACTGCTGTATCTGGTTATCTTACAAGAAAACTTGTATATGCACTTGTTAATGTAGAATTAGATGAAAATTGTGATGATTGTGGTACAGATCAATATATGGAAATAACAATTCCAGAAGAAATGACTGATGCCAAGATTGATGAATTAACAAGAGATATTGTTGATCCTAAAGAGAAACAGTTAAAGATTGATGAATTGAAGATTCAACGTGAAAATTCAATTAATCCAATTAAATTAGCTAAATCATTAAGATATAGATGGTATTTAGATGAAGAATCTGGACAACTTAAACAAGTGACGGAAAATGGATTTAAAAATCTTTTAGGTAAGACACTTAAATTCCGTTCTCCAATCTTTTGTAAGAATCCAAAGATTTGTAAGAAATGCTATGGTGGATTACATAATATTTTACATAGTAAATATATAGGTGTTATTGCTGCTCAAGCTCTAGGTGAAGTTGCTACTCAGTTAACATTGAGAACATTCCATGTATCTGGAGTTGCCCAAATGAATAAAGGTCAGCAAGATGATACCCAGCAGGATATTATTAACGATCTTACAAACGTGAAGAAGATTCTTCATGGTGGTAGTGATTGGAATACTACTGGATATAAAGATATGATTATGAAATTGTTCCATATATATTCAAATCATAAGACTTTAATGTTAAATCATTTTGAACTTGCTGTGTAAGCAGTGGTATCAACGCAGAGTACTAGATGGAGAAACGATCCGGAACGTGATAAACACGAACCGCAGATTGTATCTGTTGAAAAGGTTCCTTCGTTGGAGTCATTCTTGTTGGCATTAGCTTTCTCAAGACCTTATGTTTATATTATAGGTGCAATTATGGGTAATGCCCAACCGACAGATGGTATACTTGAGAAAATGTTAATTAACAAGGTTTAATATAGTTTTAGAAAGGGTTAAAAATGATTAGAATACCTTCATTTGAATTGTCTGAATTGAATGCTTTTAACTTTCGTGAGTACGAATGGAATCCGGAAGTAATTAAGCAGACATTAAAGGATATATTAGCAAATTGTGAAAAATATAATATTACAATTAAAAATATATCAATTGATGAAAAACAAGATAAAAACAACTCTAATGAAATACGTAAGACGTTATCTAAGATGTTGAAAATTGATCTTGTTTATCACAAAGGTGATGAAGCTATAGATATACCATATGAATATGAAATACCTTGGCTAATTAACAATCACTTCTATATTGGTGGTAATTATAAGGTTGCAATTTATCAGCTTTATGATAAACCAATTGTTATAGTCAAAAAGAAAAATATAATTAAGATTAAGACAACATTATTTCAATCTTTTAATGTTGAGAAAAAGAAAACAACAAAAAGAAATAAGATAAATTTTGAAGCACAGTTCTTTAATAAGAAATTTCCTTATGTTTATTTACTTATAGCTAAACATGGAGTTGATTATTGTAAGAATTTATTTAAATTGGATGATAAGTTTGAATATATAGAAAAAACAGATTTTGATACTAAGAATGAAAATATGAAACTACTTAGAAGTGACATGAAAGTAGTTCTTAGTGATTCAACAATTAATAAGAAAGCATTATTTAAAGCTGATTTTCCAAAATTAACTGATGCTGATTTTGTACAGAATATTGATTTAATTACAGATTTAGATATTTTTACAAAACGTTATTTAACGACTGGAAATATTATTGATGAATATGTTAATATTATTGAAAATGGAACGTATGATGATGCTAGTTATGAAAATAAGAGATTACGTTTTGCTGAACAAGTTATATATTGTTGGGTTATAAAAGATTTATATTCATTATTTAGTCAAATCAAAACTAAGAGTGTTAAGAAACTTCGTCCAAGTATTAATCCAAAGGTTATACTTCAGAACGCTAATGTTTCTAGTATTGTTCAGTTTGATACATGTATTAATCCATTATATGAATTAGCTATATTATCAAGAACATCACTTTCTGGTCCTGGTGGATTTAAGAAGGAAAATGTTCCTGTAAATATGAGAGATATTCATCCATCAATGCTTCACGTTATAGATCCTTCAGATACTGGTGATCGTGATGGTTGCGGAACAATTCAATATGTAGTTCCAACAGCAAAGTTTACACAAGATGGTTGTTTAGAGAGTCCTGGAGAAGGTTCACCAGTAAATTCTATAGCAACTTCTTTTGTACCTTTGTGTGAGCATGATGATACAGTTCGTTTACAGATGAGTTCTTCACAACAGCGTCACGCTATTATGTTAGAGAACTTTGATGCAGCAATTGTACAGTCTGGTATTGAAGGAATGTATTCTAATTATACTTCATTTTTATATACTGCTAAAGATAATGGAATTGTAATTTATAAAAATAAAGATATTATTATTGTTAAATATGATAATGGTGTTTTTGAAACATTACATGTTGGCTATAGAAAATTATATATTTCTGTATTAGATTTTTATCATGTTTATTATAATGTTGGTGATAAATTTAAGAAAGATGATATCATTGCTGAATCTAATTTCATGAAGAGTGGAAAGATTTGTCTTGGTAAAAATCTTCGTGTTTGTATTACACCATATTATGGATTAAATTATGAGGATGCTATAGTTCTTTCTGATAGAGTTAAGAAAGAAAAAATGTTCTCTTCCGTACATTATAAGGAAGTTGTTATAGAAGTTCCAAGTAATAAAGTTTTGTTGAATATAACAGATAATAAAGACACTTATAAAGTAATTCCTGCTATTGGTGATAAAGTTAAGCGCGGTGAAGTTATAGCCAAACTTAAGACAATAGATAAAGAACATTTCCCAACAGTTATATTCGAGAAATGTCAGGAAGTTACAAGTGATGAAGATGGTGAAATTATAGATGTTAAAGTATATGCTAATAAGTGGAATACGGATTTTGAACAGTTTAATGATTTTGTTAAAAGTTCTATTAAAAAGAGTAAAACTGATCGTGAAACTTTAATTAATGAAGTTTCAACATATTTAAGTGTTGATGAGTTAGAGAAACTTGTTTCTACACTAGATATTAATAAATCAGAGAAAAATAATTATAAATATAAAGGTGATGTAATTGATGGAGTTCGTATTGAATTAACAATTAAATATGAACGTGAATTACAGATTGGTGATAAACTTGCTAATAGACATGGAAACAAAGGAACAATTTCAAGATTTGTTCCAGAGGATCAAATGCCAATTAACAAGGAAGATGGAACAAGAGCTGATATTGTAATTAATCCATTGGGTATTGTTTCACGTATGAATGTCGGACAAGTATTTGAATGTCATTTAAGTGAAGCTGTAATGAATCTTCGTAAGAAATGTATGAAGAATCTTCATCCAGAAGATGGATCTGAACCAAATATTGAAGATATTAAAAATTATATTCTTGGATTTATTAAAATTATAGATTGTACTGAAAATAAAACATATACAAAACAAGTTACAGATGTATTGAATAATGTTAATTATCAACAGTTGTGTTCACTTATACAGAATTTCAATGTAATTCAGCCACCATTCCAAAGTATTGGAACTAAGGAATTGGATGAAGCAATGAAATATACTGGTTCTAAATATGAAGTTAAAGTATTTGATCCAGTTTCTGGAAAAGATATTAAGAATGATATTGTATTTGGATGGTTGTATTATATGAAACTTAATCATATTTCACAGGATAAGATTGCTTATCGTGGAATAGGACCATATAGTGCTAAAACAAATCAACCTCTTTGTGGTAAATCACGTAAGGGTGGTCAACGTCTTGGTGAAATGGAAATATGGGCTGTAATTGGACATGGTGATGAAAAGAATTTAAATGAATTTATTACAACAAAATCTGATAGTATTCAACTTAGAAATAAGTACATAAGTCAGTGTATTGGTAATGAACAATTACTTGCAGATCAAGATGATGATCAAGTACCTCAATCTTTGAGATTACTTGAAAGTTGTTTAAAATCTATAGGTATTGATTTTAAGATTTCTGATAATGGTACAAATGCTGATGTTACGGATGAAGGATTAGATTCAGATCCAATTCTTGATGATCTTATGAATTCTGAAGATACAGAAGTATTTGATGATACTGATGATAATGAAAATTATGATAACGAATAAGGAATTATAAAATGACTATTGATGATATTAAAGAAATGATGCTTAATGGAGCCTCCAAGGAACAAACCAAGGAGGCTTTAGAGAAAATCTATCCTGGTGCTATGGGTCATCTCCGTGAAATTCTTAAGATCATTGGTGAAGATCCAGATCGTGAAGGATTGATTGATACTCCATATAGAGTTGTTAAAAGCTGGCTAGAAATTTATGGTGGTTATAAATGTAATAATGTAAAGGTTGATACAACATTTACTGAAGATAAAGGTGATGTTGATGATACTCAAATTATTTCTTGTAGAGATATAGATTTCTATTCAACTTGTGAACATCATATGATACCTTTTCATGGATATTGCCATATTGGCTATCTTCCTGATAAGTGTGTTATAGGTGTTTCTAAGTTGGTTAGAATTGTAGAAAAATATAGTAGAAGACTACAAATACAAGAAAAACTTTGTAGTCAAATTGCAGATGAAATAGAAAAGGTTGTTAAACCCCAAGGTGTTGGTGTTATTATTACAGCAGAACATCTCTGTATGAAAGCCAGAGGTGTTAAGAATGCTACAAGTCAAATGGTAACATCACAAATGAGGGGTAAATTTAGAACTCAAATTCAAACAAGACAAGAATTCTTATCCTTAATAGGAATTAAGTAAAACTAGAGGAGTAAACAAATGCCTGAAACTGATATTAATGAGATGATGAGTGTTAATATGGATACTAATGTTGATGGAGAACAGACATCTATTGAAGTTCATAATGATACGACACCAGCTGATACTGTAAGTATTTCTAATACTATAGCTGAAGCGGATCAAATTAAAGTATCAGATATTATTCTAAATAATGTTGATAAACATATTAAGATGCAGTTAATGAATTCTGTTATTGAACCGAATTCAACTGAAACTGGCGTTAATTTTACTGATTATATTGTTTATATTAATAAGGATAAGAAAATTCCTTGTCTTTATGATTGTGAGAAACTTGTTGTTCCAAAGGCATCTGTAAAGGATCCTAATGGTAATTGGATTGTTACATCTATTGAAGGTCGTCGTTCTGGATTTGTTATTAAGTGTCCATGTCGTGATCTTGTAATGTCCAAGAACTTTATTTATGATATTGAATTGGATAGTACTGGTAAAATTATTTCTGTTAAGGAGTATAATAGAAAACATGTGATTACAGATATTACATATACTGTTGTTGATGATTATGATTCTGCTTCACTTCTTGTACAGAGAGTTTTACCAAAGATTGTGAAATCTGGTAAATATACTACAATTGAACAACTTCGTGAACAAGTTATCAATTGTTATAATACAGTTGATGATATTAATGCTTTGTTTAAGATCGTAGATCTTAGACTTCAGATTGGTTGCTAATTATATATTGAAATACGCCCCTACAAGTAAAATTACTTGTAGGGGTATTTTTAATTTATGATAAATCAAAATTGTTCTTATGTTTTAACGGATCTTTATTATTATGATATTGTATCTGCATTTCCAAAATTAATGAAAACGCAAGATTACAATTTCAAAAATATAGATTTAAATAATAAAGAAGAAAGAAATATTTTTATAGGTAAACAACAACTTAAAAATAAAAATCTTTCTGATTTTTTAAATGAATCTGTTAAAAATTTAACAGATTTTTATTTACAATACAATGAAATAGATGATGATGATGTTATATTCAGACAAAAAGATGGATTTATAATTAAGAAATTATTATATAAAAATAATTTATATATTGAAATGAAACTCAGATATATTTTAAGTTTGATGTTTATAGATGTAAATAGAGAAAGAATGATATATTTTGATGAAGATGATAATATTTATGTTAAAGGTGTTAAATATTATTATGAGAAATTAAATGATGTTTATATGAAATTTAAGGATTTAAATTTTTATGATAAAAGCACTTTATGTTTACAATTACAAGATATCAAAAATAGTGTTGTAAATTGTAAAGATAAATTGCTTTTTGGTATAAATGGAGACGATGTACAATATACATTTATATTAAAGAATGGTAAAAATATTAGAACATATGATCCAGATTTTGTAGATATTACGGAGATAGATAGACAAAAATATTTTAATGTTTATTTTAAACCATTCCTAGATGCAATATTTATAGAGGAGTTCTATCAATGACAGAAAAAGCAAAAAATGCCACAGATAATGATATTTTTGATTGGATAATAAAAAAAGAAGATAATTGTTTAAAAGATGTTCGAGAAGAGGTTATTAATTTAGCATCTAGTGTTTATGGAGAAAGAGGTCTTAAAATTGCAGAAAAGTATTATCGTCAAATAGATGGTGAAGAAGATTTTGAAACGGACGATAAAGAAATCTGTACTGAATGTGAAAAGAATGCTAAACAAGTTGTAGAAAATATGGATCTTATTAAAGAATTTAGTGAGATTATGTTAAAAGATTCTCTTAAATTGATGATAGATAAAATGCGTAATTTTGATAGTTCATATGAATTAATAAAGGAAACATTTGATAATATTTTTCCTGTTCTTATGAAAAATGAATGCATGGAAATTTCAAAGGACGAATTGATGATTAGGTTTTTCTTGGAAATCTGCAGGAGAATAAGAAATGATTCGAGAACTAGATCTGAATCTAAATGATGTTAATAACTTAGAATATTATAATGATGAAGTAACTAATGGAAATGTAATAGATATAAATTATTTCATGGATGATGAATTTGTTAAAATTAATTCAATTGAAGACATTAAAAAACGTTTTATAAATATAATATATTGTATTAATATTTTAATAAAAGAAAATAAATTAATGTCAAATTATTATTATGTAGCTGAATATATTAAAGATTTTATTAATCTATATTTAAACAGTGATGTATTTAAATTGGAGTCTGTGGTATATACTCCATTAAATACATATTTTAGAAAAACAACAGATTATAATTATTTTAATTCTAGATGTATAAAAACAGTTAATAATAAGAATTATATATATTGTGAATGTCCATTAAATGTAAATAATAAAAAACGCTTTATAGAAAAAATGTGTATTATTATTAATTTTAAAATTAATAATAAATTAAAGCATTGTCTTGTATCATTTAGAGCAGACGCAAATAATCATATTTGTTTACCATCTTTTAAATATATTAAAAACGATGTGTATAATAAATATATTAAAAAATTAGAAGAGTTAAAAAATCAAGATGATTTTTATAAAGATCAGGAAATTGTTTTTTCCTATGATAGTATTTTTAATTTCTAAAAAGGAGACAGTTAAAAATGAAAAATAATATCAGTTATAATAATATAATAGATACTTCTATTAGTTATAAACAATTATTTGGTATAGATAAATGTTCTGATACAAATGATATAAATCCTTTTCATATGAAAAGGATACAGAATTTTATTAATAATGCATATCCAAATAAGTTAAATAAAGATAATATAGATTTATCAACATTATTAATACTTTTAAGACATAGAAATTGTGAAATTATTATTCCATATTATAAGAGTACAACAGTTGCTAAAAATCGTAAAAATGAGATTATTGCTGATGTTGTACGTCATGGTCCAATTATAGGTCTTACAAGTAATCAAAATACTTTTAAATTTAGTGTTAAAATATCGGATAAGAGTTTAAATGAAAAGAAATTGGATGGTACATTAACAG
The DNA here is from genome assembly GCA_958299035.1 of Cylicocyclus nassatus. Classification (NCBI taxonomy): domain Eukaryota; kingdom Metazoa; phylum Nematoda; class Chromadorea; order Rhabditida; family Strongylidae; genus Cylicocyclus; species Cylicocyclus nassatus. The sequence goes on from CATQJL010000030.1 coordinate 27,688, forward strand.
ATTCATGTCCGAGAACTTATAGTATAACAGATGATTATGGTAATTTCCATGATAATTGGTGCAAGTTCCAATTTGATATTACAGATAAAGAACGTGAATATTTAGATAATATTGTTGGTAAAACTGGAGATAATATAATCTGTAAAGAATTTGTTAATTCACAGTTAGCACAAGCTTTTTATAGTGAATATTATAGAAATATTAAAGTACTTATAGATAGACTTGTTGCTGAAAGAAAATATATTTCAGATATTAGAGCCGACTGTATAGGTAAATGTAAATATGCCGTAGATTCTGATTTAACAACTTTAAATTCAAAATCTACAGTTGTCAAAGAAAGCGCTGAACAGTTTGAATCTGTTAAAGTAATGTGCTTTGAATCTAAGATTTCCAATTCACCAGAATTTAAGTTTGATTATATTAATAAAAAATTAAGCGCCGATAAGATTGTTAAGGAGTGTGACGATCTTATGAACGGTCTTATTAACTTAACTGGTGAATATAAATTCCTAGCTAGATTAATAGAATTTGCATTTTGTAAAGTTAATCCATTTAAAGTTGGATTAGATACTAAAGATTTTCAAACATATAATAGATGTGATTGTAAATGGAATGAACAAAAAGTAAAACTACCAAAGAGTAGAATTGAATGGTTTGAATTAATGGCAAAAGAGTATAGTATACTCTGTAGGTATTATGAAAAATCAATTAAACAAAAAATAGAAAAATAAAATTATGGGAGATAAATGGCGTTTTGATCCAAATATGGATTATACTGCTGAAGATAATGATAGCTATGGAAATGCTAGAGGAAATTTTCAGCGTTTTGGTAAAAAGAAAAATAAAAATCACAATCAAGATGATGATTACGATAAGAAAAAGCGTAAGAATAAGTCTTGGAGGTAATTAAATGCAACCACCAACATTAGAACGTTTAAATGAGTTGGTAAATTGTTTAAATAATTCTAATTCTACTAAAGATAAAGAAAATGTTTTAAAAAATTTTGAAGATTGTAAACCATTTTTAAGTTATACATATGACACCATACGATACCAGTATGGTGTCACTTCAGCAAACGTAATTGCTATGGAGAAGGAATTACGTGTAGCTGCAGCAGAATATAATTGTACGGATGTAATATCATTATTACAAAATCTATCTAATAAAACATGGACTGGTCATGCTGCTATTTGTGGAGTTATGACTTGTATATATTCTAATCCAAATTATAGAGAACTTATATTAAATATAATAGATCGTAATTTAAAAGTGCGTCTTGGAACTGCTATTATAAATAAAGTATTTCCTGGATGTATTAGTGAGTTTAGTGTAGCATTAGCTAATTCATTATCAGATTACGATCCTAATAGATCTAAAATAGATTTTAGTAATGGAAGATATTTTGTTGAAAGAAAACTTGATGGAGTTAGAACAATAGCACTTATAGATAATGATGGTAATATAACTTTTAAATCCAGAAATGGTAAAGTGTATGATACATTATCTGTTGTTGCTGATCAAATTAAATCTTTAAATTTAAAGAATTGTGTATTGGATGGTGAGTGTTGTCTTTTAAATCCGGACGGAACAGATAATTTCCAAGGGATGATGAAAGAAATTAGATGTAAGAATCATACAATACAAAATGCTGCATATAGATGTTTTGATATAATTCCTATGGATGATTTTTATAGGAAAACATGTAATATCAAATATTCTGATAGATATAATTTTCTTAAAAATGTTGTCATACCACAGAAATTAGATAATGTTGGAGTTATTGATGCCTGGGAAGTTAAATCTTGGGATGATGTGGATAAATATCAAGATATGGCAATTGAAAATAATTGGGAAGGTTTGATGCTTCGTAAAGATGTTGCATATAAAGGTGATCGAAGTAATGAACTTCTTAAAATTAAAAAATTCTGTGATAAAGAATATGTTGTTAATGATATAGAAATTGGTCCATTTAGAGTTATTAATTATGATTCTAATGGTAAATCATATGAAGCTACAGAAAATATAGTTACAACAATATTTATTAATCATGAAGGAAACAGAGTTGGTGTTGGTTCCGGAATGAGTATTGATATGAGACGTCTATGGACAAAAGATCCAAAACTTATTATTGGTAAAACAATTACAGTTAAATACTTTGAAGAAACTATAGATAAAAATGGTAATAAATCTTTAAGATTTCCAACTCTTAAAGATATACATGGTATAGAAAGAAATATTTAATTTAAAAATTAATAAAAAATGGGTTGTGTTATTAACCATAACCCATTTTTTATTAATAAAAATATTTTATATGAAAAAGAAAGAACGTAAAGAAGTTAAAAGAACTGTGTGATAGATCTGCTTATTAGATGTGATAAATGTTTAACATCAATAGCTGAAACTTCACTTTGGCCAAATGGTTATTCACAATTATTTCATGATCTTGAAAAATTTGGTATAACAGATCTTTGGTATGGTAAAACACATAACAAGAGTTTAAACGAACAAATTGATAAATATAATTTAGAAATTGCTAAAACATATAATAAGGAAAATAAAGATGAAAAATAGTAGTAATAATATATGCGGTTTAAATTTTCTATAAATTGTTAAATCTATAATATTCATTTTATATGCTGGTTCTATATAATTAGCTGTTATATAAGTATCGTATGTTGAACCATTTTCATCACCCAAATTATCATCAAATGAAACTATTCTCTTTCTTAAAATATTATGTTGTTTAAGATCTTTTTTATTGGAATGGATACCATATGATGTAGCTTCACCAATTGGATCACTAACAACCAATTTTGAAATATCCCAATTTGGATGAAATACATGTAATTGTTGTCCACCATTTTTAACAAAAGGATCATTTGGCATACATAATGTTTTTATATCATCATATGTAATATAATTATCTGGTGTACTTCTAGCCAATTCTGCTGCTTTATTATAAATTTCTTTTGGTGCATCACCAGCCATTTTATGAACTGTATATAACCCACTCATTTCATCAAATTTTTTCTGTAATTCCCACATAAAAAATGTTCCTTGATAATTAACATAAAAGAACATTTTTCCTTTATAAACACCATAAGTTTGGTCTATATAATGTAATGCATTTTTAAATGACATTGGTGGTATTATAAATTGTTCCAATACGGATCCATTCATTCTAGCATTATCTACATCTTTTTTTCTACCACTTGTATCAACAACTTCCCCTATAATACCATTAACAACACTTTTTACAGAAACTGGATTTTCCCACATAGCATTTATTGTCACATTTAATAAATCGTGACATTGCTTTGGTACACATGTCATTAATGTCTTATGACGTTGAAAATCTAAATGACCAGGATTAGATACATTCTTAATATATTTTAAAGGTAAATCTACATTCATCTCTAAAATAATTAAATCAAATATCATTGGTTCACCAAAAATTTTATTATCTTCATCAGAATAATAAATCAACATTTTAATTTCTTTGTGTGGATAAATATTTTTTTCAATAAAAACTTGATTATCAATATTAAAATCTATAAATACAAGAGGAAAATGCCTATCAATATGATTATTAATTCTAATTGTTTTAAAATTTGCTTCGAGGAATTCTTCTCTTCCTCCATCAACAATAAAATTTACATAAAAATATCCACCAGTACTCTGCGTTGATACCACTGCTT
>CATQJL010000031.1:0-31091 GCA_958299035.1 Cylicocyclus nassatus
CAAAAAAAAAAAGCGCAAACAGAATTGCCGTTCCGTTTACGCTACCCTTATGTAAATCCAACCTTTACACAAGAGCTTTTATCTAAAGATAAAGCAAAAAGGATGTAATGTCAAGGTATACAGAGTCGGTAGCGATTCGGTATACCTTTTTTATTTGCCCAACGATGCCCCAACTCGTTGCAAAACAATGGGTCAGGTCTTGGCAGAAGACCAACGCAAAAAACTTCTGCAACACTCGGGAAGGCGCCGAGTATAAACAAACAGCCGAGCGAAGGAAGGTCTTACAGTGCCGACTCGAAAGTTCAAACGTGGGGTAAGACGTGCGTGTATCAAGAGCTAGTAGAGACTTACTCCAAGCAGAGCCACCCCATAAGGGGGACCGGTCGCAAAGATAAGTATGGTCGTTTTTGACGGCCAAACTATCCGCAGGAGACCCAAAAAAGGACGGTCTTAAGTGAAACGAACACACGGAAATTCAGTAGCAAGAATGAAGGTTTTTTCAAGAATCAATGAGATACTATGCCCTACTTGACATAGTGCCATTTATCGGGGACGCTAATAACCTTTGGCAAGCACTCCCCCTCATTCCTCTACTAAACGCCGACCAGTCACAAAACAGCGCTTCCCTTAAGGGCGAAGGTTCGCCCAGCGCGTCCCCTTTTCTCAACGTTACAAACGCGGTCTCAGCGCCACATACAACGGCAAGCAATGCCCTTTGTAACTCCAAAATAGGTAATACAAAAAAGTGTATCATTGATACAAAAAAGTGTAACATACGAAAAATTGACGGCACTTTGTCGGGACATAGTCCAAGAAAGAAGGTACAGAATGTTTAAAAAGAAACAGGCAGAACAGAAGCAAGAAATACCGTCAAAAGATAGTCTGCAGACGGTTAGCCTGGAGTCAATGGACAAGACCTCTTAAAAGGTTTATCGGAAGACTTTAGCAAGGCGTATTATGAGCTGAAAAGAGAAGCTCAAGAAGAATTCCCTTTCATAGACTTCCTTGTGCTCAAAAGTACAACTGTAGAGTATTTGTCAGAAGATGAGTTTGAGAATCTTGAGAGACCGTTCAAGATGATTAATGACAACTATGCGTTGTTGTTAAATGATGATTACACTCTAACGATATTCTACCTTTAACCCCGAAAATTGCGACGTCCGCAACGGAACAGGGGAAGTACTACGACCTTCCCCCCTGTAGTGACGTGTGACAATATACAGATTGCCGTAGCTCCTGAAGTCAAAAGTGAAAAAAATAGGTAACATAAAGAATCCAAAAAAAATGCACTATATTGCTACATATCGCAAAAATACGCTCCAAAATTGCGATATGTAGCAAAAGAAATTGCAATATTTTGCAAGCTGAATCCTTGCACCCTGTCGCATTGGGCACAAGCAAGCATAGAAGGAAAAGCAGAAGCTCCTTTTAATGTTTACCTTCTGCTCTTCTGTGCCTACTCGTGCCCAGAGCGATTGGCTGCAAGGATGATCCAAAAAATGCGAAGACAATTTTTTATAGTGTTTGGATGTAAATAAAGTATGGCAAATTGTAAGTATTTAAGGGAGTATTTCAACCTCTCCCGAAAAGAGTTCGCAAACCTTACCTGTATCCCAGTACGAACAATAGAAACGTGGGAACAGAAAGACAGTATGCCCGAGTATGTACTGCTAGCTATTATGAGGTGGTTAGAAAGCACCTTGCAAGTAGCTGACAAGTACAGGGATAGTGTAGGGGTAAAACACACGATAGTTCGTGATATGGCAAAAAATGAAGGCGAAGCCAAGTCTTTTTTGAGGGATGCTTTTGAGAATCTCTTCGGCGAAGATTACGACGAAGTCCAAAAGGGCGAAGCCTACAACAAACAGGATGCTAATATCTATGAGTATAGCTCATTCTATGCTCACGGTGTCTTCTGATAAACCCTAACACATACCCTTCAACCTTACTACGGTCGAGGTGTGGCTTGGTGCGTACCGGAGTTTATCTCCGGACGCAAAAAGGCGCACCGGAGGAAGATGCAAGGTACTGAATTTCAGTAGTGTTGCTATACTAGACAATAGCAACACAATTAGCCTACACTATACGCTAATTCAGTACACCTATAATTAATAATTAGTACCCCATACAACAATTATTAATTACAACCTTGCAACACTTTTCGCCTATGTCCCTGTAAGCTCGTAGAAGCTCCATACAGGCATAGAAAGAGAAAAATGTGATGTAGAACAGGAAATATAAAAAAATCAACTTGAAAAACTGAATACAACGCGATAAAATAGGACGCAGAAAGCTAGTATGTTTTGAGCGCATAAAGAAGTCAACAGTTTTATCACCTAGCCCAGAAGACCATTCAAAACACCTCGTAGATGGTAGATGATTAAAAACCAAAAAAAAAGCGCAAAACAGAATTGCCGTTCCGTTTACGCTACCCTTATGTAAATCCAACCTTTACACAAGAGCTTTTATCTAAAGATAAAGCAAAAAGGATGTAATGTCAAGGTATACAGAGTCGGTAGCGATTCGGTATACCTTTTTTATTTGCCCAACGATGCCCCAACTCGTTGCAAAACAATGGGTCAGGTCTTGGCAGAAGACCAACGCAAAAAAACTTCTGCAACACTCGGGAAGGCGCCGAGTATAAACAAACAGCCGAGCGAAGGAAGGTCTTACAGTGCCGACTCGAAAGTTCAAACGTGGGGTAAGACGTGCGTGTATCAAGAGCTAGTAGAGACTTACTCCAAGCAGAGCCACCCCATAAGGGGGACGGTCGCAAAGATAAGTATGGTCGTTTTTGACGGCCAAACTATCGCAGGAGACCCAAAAAAGGACGGTCTTAAGTGAAACGAACACACGGAAATTCAGTAGCAAGAATGAAGGTTTTTTCAAGAATCAATGAGATACTATGCCCTACTTGACATAGTGCCATTTATCGGGACGCTAATAACCTTTGGCAAGCACTCCCCCTCATTCCTCTACTAAACGCGACAGTCCACAAAACAGCGCTTCCCTTAAGGGCGAAGGTTCGCCCAGCGCGTCCCCTTTTCTCAACGTTACAACGCGGTCTCAGCGCCACATACTACGGCAAGCAATGCCCTTTGTAACTCCAAAATAGGTAATACAAAAAAGTGTATCATTGATACAAAAAAGTGTAACATACGAAAAATTGACGGCACTTTGTCGGACATAGTCCAAGAAAGAAGGTACAGAATGTTTAAAAAGAAACAGGCAGAACAGAAGCAAGAAATACCGTCAAAAGATAGTCTGCAGACGGTTAGCCTGGAGTCAATGACAGACCTCTTAAAAGGTTTATCGGAAGACTTTAGCAAGGCGTATTATGAGCTGAAAAGAGAAGCTCAAGAAGAATTCCCTTTCATAGACTTCCTTGTGCTCAAAAGTACAACTGTAGAGTATTTGTCAGAAGATGAGTTTGAGAATCTTGAGAGGACCGTTCAAGATGATTAATGACAACTATGCGTTGTTGTTAAATGATGATTACACTCTAACGATATTCTACCTTTAACCCCGAAAATTGCGACGTCGCAACGGAACAGGGGAAGTACTACGACCTTCCCCCTGTAGTGGACGTGTGACAATATACAGATTGCCGTAGCTCCTGAAGTCAAAAGTGAAAAAAATAGGTAACATAAAGAATCCAAAAAAATGCACTATATTGCTACATATCGCAAAAATACGCTCCAAAATTGCGATATGTAGCAAAAGAAATTGCAATATTTTGCAAGCTGAATCCTTGCACCCTGTCGCATTGGGCACAAGCAAGCATAGAAGGAAAAAGCAGAAGCTCCTTTTAATGTTTACCTTCTGCTCTTCTGTGCCTACTCGTGCCCAGAGCGATTGGCTGCAAGGATGATCCAAAAAATGCGAAGACAATTTTTATAGTGTTTGGATGTAAATAAAGTATGGCAAATTGTAAGTATTTAAGGGAGTATTTCAACCTCTCCCGAAAAGAGTTCGCAAACCTTACCTGTATCCCAGTTACGAACAATAGAAACGTGGGAACAGAAAGACAGTATGCCCGAGTATGTACTGCTAGCTATTATGAGGTGGTTAGAAAGCACCTTGCAAGTAGCTGACAAGTACAGGGATAGTGTAGGGGTAAAACACACGATAGTTCGTGATATGGCAAAAAATGAAGGCGAAGCCAAGTCTTTTTTGAGGGATGCTTTGAGAATCTCTTCGGCGAAGATTACGACGAAGTCCAAAAGGGCGAAGCCTACAAACAAACAGGATGCTAATATCTATGAGTATAGCTCATTCTATGCTCACGGTGTCTTCTGATAAACCCTAACACATACCCTTCAACCTTACTACGGTCGAGGTGTGGCTTGGTGCGTACCGGAGTTTATCTCCGGACGCAAAAAGGCGCACCGGAGGAAGATGCAAGGTACTGAATTTCAGTAGTGTTGCTATACTAGACAATAGCAACACAATTAGCCTACACTATACGCTAATTCAGTACACCTATAATTAATAATTAGTACCCCATACAACAATTATTAATTACAACCTTGCAACACTTTTCGCCTATGTCCCTGTAAGCTCGTAGAAGCTCCATACAGGGCATAGAAAGAGAAAATGTGATGTAGAACAGGAAATATAAAAAATCAACTTGAAAAACTGAATACAACGCGATAAAATAGGACGCAGAAAGCTAGTATGTTTTGAGCGCATAAAGAAGTCAACAGTTTTATCACCTAGCCCAGAAGACCATTCAAAACACCTCGTAGATGGTAGATGATTAAAAACCAAAAAAAAAGCGCAAACAGAATTGCCGTTCCGTTTACGCTACCCTTATGTAAATCCAACCTTTACACAAGAGCTTTTATCTAAAGATAAAGCAAAAAGGATGTAATGTCAAGGTATACAGAGTCGGTAGCGATTCGGTATACCTTTTTTATTTGCCCAACGATGCCCCAACTCGTTGCAAAACAATGGGTCAGGTCTTGGCAGAAGACCAACGCAAAAAACTTCTGCAACACTCGGGAAGGCGCCGAGTATAAACAAACAGCCGAGCGAAGGAAGGTCTTACAGTGCCGACTCGAAAGTTCAAACGTGGGGTAAGACGTGCGTGTATCAAGAGCTAGTAGAGACTTACTCCAAGCAGAGCCACCCCATAAGGGGGACGGTCGCAAAGATAAGTATGGGTCGTTTTTGACGGCCAAACTATCCGCAGGAGACCCAAAAAGGACGGTCTTAAGTGAAACGAACACACGGAAATTCAGTAGCAAGAATGAAGGTTTTTTCAAGAATCAATGAGATACTATGCCCCTACTTGACATAGTGCCATTTATCGGGACGCTAATAACCTTTGGCAAGCACTCCCCCTCATTCCTCTACTAAACGCGACCAGTCCACAAAACAGCGCTTCCCTTAAGGGCGAAGGTTCGCCCAGCGCGTCCCCTTTTCTCAACGTTACAACGCGGTCTCAGCGCCACATACTACGGCAAGCAATGCCCTTTGTAACTCCAAAATAGGTAATACAAAAAAGTGTATCATTGATACAAAAAAGTGTAACATACGAAAAATTGACGGCACTTTGTCGGACATAGTCCAAGAAAGAAGGTACAGAATGTTTAAAAAGAAACAGGCAGAACAGAAGCAAGAAATACCGTCAAAAGATAGTCTGCAGACGGTTAGCCTGGAGTCAATGACAGACCTCTTAAAAGGTTTATCGGAAGACTTTAGCAAGGCGTATTATGAGCTGAAAAGAGAAGCTCAAGAAGAATTCCCTTTCATAGACTTCCTTGTGCTCAAAAGTACAACTGTAGAGTATTTGTCAGAAGATGAGTTTGAGAATCTTGAGAGACCGTTCAAGATGATTAATGACAACTATGCGTTGTTGTTTAAATGATGATTACACTCTAACGATATTCTACCTTTAACCCCGAAAATTGCGACGTCGCAACGGAACAGGGGAAGTACTACGACCTTCCCCCCTGTAGTGACGTGTGACAATATACAGATTGCCGTAGCTCCTGAAGTCAAAAGTGAAAAAAATAGGTAACATAAAGAATCCAAAAAAATGCACTATATTGCTACATATCGCAAAAATACGCTCCAAAATTGCGATATGTAGCAAAAGAAATTGCAATATTTTGCAAGCTGAATCCTTGCACCCTGTCGCATTGGGCACAAGCAAGCATAGAAGGAAAAGCAGAAGCTCCTTTTAATGTTTACCTTCTGCTCTTCTGTGCCTACTCGTGCCCAGAGCGATTGGCTGCAAGGATGATCCAAAAAATGCGAAGACAATTTTTATAGTGTTTGGATGTAAATAAAGTATGGCAAATTGTAAGTATTTAAGGGAGTATTTCAACCTCTCCCGAAAAGAGTTCGCAAACCTTACCTGTATCCCAGTACGAACAATAGAAACGTGGGAACAGAAAGACAGTATGCCGAGTATGTACTGCTAGCTATTATGAGGTGGTTAGAAAGCACCTTGCAAGTAGCTGACAAGTACAGGGATAGTGTAGGGGTAAAACACACGATAGTTCGTGATATGGCAAAAAATGAAGGCGAAGCCAAGTCTTTTTTGAGGGATGCTTTTGAGAATCTCTTCGGCGAAGATTACGACGAAGTCCAAAAGGGCGAAGCCTACAACAAACAGGATGCTAATATCTATGAGTATAGCTCATTCTATGCTCACGGTGTCTTCTGATAAACCCTAACACATACCCTTCAACCTTACTACGGTCGAGGTGTGGCTTGGTGCGTACCGGAGTTTATCTCCGGACGCAAAAAGGCGCACCGGAGGAAGATGCAAGGTACTGAATTTCAGTAGTGTTGCTATACTAGACAATAGCAACACAATTAGCCTACACTATACGCTAATTCAGTACACCTATAATTAATAATTAGTACCCCATACAACAATTATTAATTACAACCTTGCAACACTTTTCGCCTATGTCCCTGTAAGCTCGTAGAAGCTCCATACAGGGCATAGAAAGAGAAAATGTGATGTAGAACAGGAAATATAAAAAATCAACTTGAAAAACTGAATACAACGCGATAAAATAGGACGCAGAAAGCTAGTATGTTTTGAGCGCATAAAGAAAGAAGTCAACAGTTTTATCACCTAGCCCAGAAGACCATTCAAAACACCTCGTAGATGGTAGATGATTAAAAACCAAAAAAAAAGCGCAAACAGAATTGCCGTTCCGTTTACGCTACCCTTATGTAAATCCAACCTTTACACAAGAGCTTTTATCTAAAGATAAAGCAAAAAGGATGTAATGTCAAGGTATACAGAGTCGGTAGCGATTCGGTATACCTTTTTTATTTGCCCAACGATGCCCCAACTCGTTGCAAAACAATGGGTCAGGTCTTGGCAGAAGACCAACGCAAAAAACTTCTGCAACACTCGGGAAGGCGCCGAGTATAAACAAACAGCCGAGCGAAGGAAGGTCTTACAGTGCCGACTCGAAAGTTCAAACGTGGGGTAAGACGTGCGTGTATCAAGAGCTAGTAGAGACTTACTCCAAGCAGAGCCACCCCATAAGGGGGACGGTCGCAAAGATAAGTATGGTCGTTTTTGACGGCCAAACTATCCGCAGGAGACCCAAAAAAGGACGGTCTTAAGTGAAACGAACACACGGAAATTCAGTAGCAAGAATGAAGGTTTTTTCAAGAATCAATGAGATACTATGCCCTACTTGACATAGTGCCATTTATCGGGACGCTAATAACCTTTGGCAAGCACTCCCCCTCATTCCTCTACTAAACGCGACCAGTCCACAAAACAGCGCTTCCCTTAAGGGCGAAGGTTCGCCCAGCGCGTCCCCTTTTCTCAACGTTACAACGCGGTCTCAGCGCCACATACTACGGCAAGCAATGCCCTTTGTAACTCCAAAATAGGTAATACAAAAAAGTGTATCATTGATACAAAAAAGTGTAACATACGAAAAATTGACGGCACTTTGTCGGACATAGTCCAAGAAAGAAGGTACAGAATGTTTAAAAAGAAACAGGCAGAACAGAAGCAAGAAATACCGTCAAAAGATAGTCTGCAGACGGTTAGCCTGGAGTCAATGACAGACCTCTTAAAAGGTTTATCGGAAGACTTTAGCAAGGCGTATTATGAGCTGAAAAGAGAAGCTCAAGAAGAATTCCCTTTCATAGACTTCCTTGTGCTCAAAAGTACAACTGTAGAGTATTTGTCAGAAGATGAGTTTGAGAATCTTGAGAGACCGTTCAAGATGATTAATGACAACTATGCGTTGTTGTTAAATGATGATTACACTCTAACGATATTCTACCTTTAACCCCGAAAATTGCGACGTCGCAACGGAACAGGGGAAGTACTACGACCTTCCCCCCTGTAGTGACGTGTGTGACAATATACAGATTGCCGTAGCTCCTGAAGTCAAAAGTGAAAAAAATAGGTAACATAAAGAATCCAAAAAAAATGCACTATATTGCTACATATCGCAAAAATACGCTCCAAAATTGCGATATGTAGCAAAAGAAATTGCAATATTTTGCAAGCTGAATCCTTGCACCCTGTCGCATTGGGCACAAGCAAGCATAGAAGGAAAAGCAGAAGCTCCTTTTAATGTTTACCTTCTGCTCTTCTGTGCCTACTCGTGCCCAGAGCGATTGGCTGCAAGGATGATCCAAAAAATGCGAAGACAATTTTTATAGTGTTTGGATGTAAATAAAGTATGGCAAATTGTAAGTATTTAAGGGAGTATTTCAACCTCTCCCGAAAAGAGTTCGCAAACCTTACCTGTATCCCAGTACGAACAATAGAAACGTGGGAACAGAAAGACAGTATGCCCGAGTATGTACTGCTAGCTATTATGAGGTGGTTAGAAAGCACCTTGCAAGTAGCTGACAAGTACAGGGATAGTGTAGGGGTAAAACACACGATAGTTCGTGATATGGCAAAAAATGAAGGCGAAGCCAAGTCTTTTTTGAGGGATGCTTTTGAGAATCTCTTCGGCGAAGATTACGACGAAGTCCAAAAGGGCGAAGCCTACAACAAACAGGATGCTAATATCTATGAGTATAGCTCATTCTATGCTCACGGTGTCTTCTGATAAACCCTAACACATACCCTTCAACCTTACTACGGTCGAGGTGTGGCTTGGTGCGTACCGGAGTTTATCTCCGGACGCAAAAAGGCGCACCGGAGGAAGATGCAAGGTACTGAATTTCAGTAGTGTTGCTATACTAGACAATAGCAACACAATTAGCCTACACTATACGCTAATTCAGTACACCTATAATTAATAATTAGTACCCCATACAACAATTATTAATTACAACCTTGCAACACTTTTCGCCTATGTCCCTGTAAGCTCGTAGAAGCTCCATACAGGGCATAGAAAGAGAAAATGTGATGTAGAACAGGAAATATAAAAAATCAACTTGAAAAACTGAATACAACGCGATAAAATAGGACGCAGAAAGCTAGTATGTTTTGAGCGCATAAAGAAGTCAACAGTTTTATCACCTAGCCCAGAAGACCATTCAAAACACCTCGTAGATGGTAGATGATTAAAAACCAAAAAAAAAGCGCAAACAGAATTGCCGTTCCGTTTACGCTACCCTTATGTAAATCCAACCTTTACACAAGAGCTTTTATCTAAAGATAAAGCAAAAAGGATGTAATGTCAAGGTATACAGAGTCGGTAGCGATTCGGTATACCTTTTTTATTTGCCCAACGATGCCCCAACTCGTTGCAAAACAATGGGTCAGGTCTTGGCAGAAGACCAACGCAAAAAACTTCTGCAACACTCGGGAAGGCGCCGAGTATAAACAAACAGCCGAGCGAAGGAAGGTCTTACAGTGCCGACTCGAAAGTTCAAACGTGGGGTAAGACGTGCGTGTATCAAGAGCTAGTAGAGACTTACTCCAAGCAGAGCCACCCCATAAGGGGGACGGTCGCAAAGATAAGTATGGTCGTTTTTGACGGCCAAACTATCCGCAGGAGACCCAAAAAAGGACGGTCTTAAGTGAAACGAACACACGGAAATTCAGTAGCAAGAATGAAGGTTTTTTCAAGAATCAATGAGATACTATGCCCTACTTGACATAGTGCCATTTATCGGGACGCTAATAACCTTTGGCAAGCACTCCCCCTCATTCCTCTACTAAACGCGACCAGTCCACAAAACAGCGCTTCCCTTAAGGGCGAAGGTTCGCCCAGCGCGTCCCCTTTTCTCAACGTTACAACGCGGTCTCAGCGCCACATACTACGGCAAGCAATGCCCTTTGTAACTCCAAAATAGGTAATACAAAAAAGTGTATCATTGATACAAAAAAGTGTAACATACGAAAAATTGACGGCACTTTGTCGGACATAGTCCAAGAAAGAAGGTACAGAATGTTTAAAAAGAAACAGGCAGAACAGAAGCAAGAAATACCGTCAAAAGATAGTCTGCAGACGGTTAGCCTGGAGTCAATGACAGACCTCTTAAAAGGTTTATCGGAAGACTTTAGCAAGGCGTATTATGAGCTGAAAAGAGAAGCTCAAGAAGAATTCCCTTTCATAGACTTCCTTGTGCTCAAAAGTACAACTGTAGAGTATTTGTCAGAAGATGAGTTTGAGAATCTTGAGAGACCGTTCAAGATGATTAATGACAACTATGCGTTGTTGTTAAATGATGATTACACTCTAACGATATTCTACCTTTAACCCCGAAAATTGCGACGTCGCAACGGAACAGGGGAAGTACTACGACCTTCCCCCCTGTAGTGACGTGTGACAATATACAGATTGCCGTAGCTCCTGAAGTCAAAAGTGAAAAAAATAGGTAACATAAAGAATCCAAAAAAATGCACTATATTGCTACATATCGCAAAAATACGCTCCAAAATTGCGATATGTAGCAAAAGAAATTGCAATATTTTGCAAGCTGAATCCTTGCACCCTGTCGCATTGGGCACAAGCAAGCATAGAAGGAAAAGCAGAAGCTCCTTTTAATGTTTACCTTCTGCTCTTCTGTGCCTACTCGTGCCCAGAGCGATTGGCTGCAAGGATGATCCAAAAAATGCGAAGACAATTTTTATAGTGTTTGGATGTAAATAAAGTATGGCAAATTGTAAGTATTTAAGGGAGTATTTCAACCTCTCCCGAAAAGAGTTCGCAAACCTTACCTGTATCCCAGTACGAACAATAGAAACGTGGGAACAGAAAGACAGTATGCCCGAGTATGTACTGCTAGCTATTATGAGGTGGTTAGAAAGCACCTTGCAAGTAGCTGACAAGTACAGGGATAGTGTAGGGGTAAAACACACGATAGTTCGTGATATGGCAAAAAATGAAGGCGAAGCCAAGTCTTTTTTGAGGGATGCTTTTGAGAATCTCTTCGGCGAAGATTACGACGAAGTCCAAAAGGGCGAAGCCTACAACAAACAGGATGCTAATATCTATGAGTATAGCTCATTCTATGCTCACGGTGTCTTCTGATAAACCCTAACACATACCCTTCAACCTTACTACGGTCGAGGTGTGGCTTGGTGCGTACCGGAGTTTATCTCCGGACGCAAAAAGGCGCACCGGAGGAAGATGCAAGGTACTGAATTTCAGTAGTGTTGCTATACTAGACAATAGCAACACAATTAGCCTACACTATACGCTAATTCAGTACACCTATAATTAATAATTAGTACCCCATACAACAATTATTAATTACAACCTTGCAACACTTTTCGCCTATGTCCCTGTAAGCTCGTAGAAGCTCCATACAGGGCATAGAAAGAGAAAATGTGATGTAGAACAGGAAATATAAAAAATCAACTTGAAAAACTGAATACAACGCGATAAAATAGGACGCAGAAAGCTAGTATGTTTTGAGCGCATAAAGAAGTCAACAGTTTTATCACCTAGCCCAGAAGACCATTCAAAACACCTCGTAGATGGTAGATGATTAAAAACCAAAAAAAAAGCGCAAACAGAATTGCCGTTCCGTTTACGCTACCCTTATGTAAATCCAACCTTTACACAAGAGCTTTTATCTAAAGATAAAGCAAAAAGGATGTAATGTCAAGGTATACAGAGTCGGTAGCGATTCGGTATACCTTTTTTATTTGCCCAACGATGCCCCAACTCGTTGCAAAACAATGGGTCAGGTCTTGGCAGAAGACCAACGCAAAAAACTTCTGCAACACTCGGGAAGGCGCCGAGTATAAACAAACAGCCGAGCGAAGGAAGGTCTTACAGTGCCGACTCGAAAGTTCAAACGTGGGGTAAGACGTGCGTGTATCAAGAGCTAGTAGAGACTTACTCCAAGCAGAGCCACCCCATAAGGGGGACGGTCGCAAAGATAAGTATGGTCGTTTTTGACGGCCAAACTATCCGCAGGAGACCCAAAAAAGGACGGTCTTAAGTGAAACGAACACACGGAAATTCAGTAGCAAGAATGAAGGTTTTTTCAAGAATCAATGAGATACTATGCCCTACTTGACATAGTGCCATTTATCGGGACGCTAATAACCTTTGGCAAGCACTCCCCCTCATTCCTCTACTAAACGCGACCAGTCCACAAAACAGCGCTTCCCTTAAGGGCGAAGGTTCGCCCAGCGCGTCCCCTTTTCTCAACGTTACAACGCGGTCTCAGCGCCACATACTACGGCAAGCAATGCCCTTTGTAACTCCAAAATAGGTAATACAAAAAAGTGTATCATTGATACAAAAAAGTGTAACATACGAAAAATTGACGGCACTTTGTCGGACATAGTCCAAGAAAGAAGGTACAGAATGTTTAAAAAGAAACAGGCAGAACAGAAGCAAGAAATACCGTCAAAAGATAGTCTGCAGACGGTTAGCCTGGAGTCAATGACAGACCTCTTAAAAGGTTTATCGGAAGACTTTAGCAAGGCGTATTATGAGCTGAAAAGAGAAGCTCAAGAAGAATTCCCTTTCATAGACTTCCTTGTGCTCAAAAGTACAACTGTAGAGTATTTGTCAGAAGATGAGTTTGAGAATCTTGAGAGACCGTTCAAGATGATTAATGACAACTATGCGTTGTTGTTAAATGATGATTACACTCTAACGATATTCTACCTTTAACCCCGAAAATTGCGACGTCGCAACGGAACAGGGGAAGTACTACGACCTTCCCCCCTGTAGTGACGTGTGACAATATACAGATTGCCGTAGCTCCTGAAGTCAAAAGTGAAAAAAATAGGTAACATAAAGAATCCAAAAAAATGCACTATATTGCTACATATCGCAAAAATACGCTCCAAAATTGCGATATGTAGCAAAAGAAATTGCAATATTTTGCAAGCTGAATCCTTGCACCCTGTCGCATTGGGCACAAGCAAGCATAGAAGGAAAAGCAGAAGCTCCTTTTAATGTTTACCTTCTGCTCTTCTGTGCCTACTCGTGCCCAGAGCGATTGGCTGCAAGGATGATCCAAAAAATGCGAAGACAATTTTTATAGTGTTTGGATGTAAATAAAGTATGGCAAATTGTAAGTATTTAAGGGAGTATTTCAACCTCTCCCGAAAAGAGTTCGCAAACCTTACCTGTATCCCAGTACGAACAATAGAAACGTGGGAACAGAAAGACAGTATGCCCGAGTATGTACTGCTAGCTATTATGAGGTGGTTAGAAAGCACCTTGCAAGTAGCTGACAAGTACAGGGATAGTGTAGGGGTAAAACACACGATAGTTCGTGATATGGCAAAAAATGAAGGCGAAGCCAAGTCTTTTTTGAGGGATGCTTTTGAGAATCTCTTCGGCGAAGATTACGACGAAGTCCAAAAGGGCGAAGCCTACAACAAACAGGATGCTAATATCTATGAGTATAGCTCATTCTATGCTCACGGTGTCTTCTGATAAACCCTAACACATACCCTTCAACCTTACTACGGTCGAGGTGTGGCTTGGTGCGTACCGGAGTTTATCTCCGGACGCAAAAAGGCGCACCGGAGGAAGATGCAAGGTACTGAATTTCAGTAGTGTTGCTATACTAGACAATAGCAACACAATTAGCCTACACTATACGCTAATTCAGTACACCTATAATTAATAATTAGTACCCCATACAACAATTATTAATTACAACCTTGCAACACTTTTCGCCTATGTCCCTGTAAGCTCGTAGAAGCTCCATACAGGGCATAGAAAGAGAAAATGTGATGTAGAACAGGAAATATAAAAAATCAACTTGAAAAACTGAATACAACGCGATAAAATAGGACGCAGAAAGCTAGTATGTTTTGAGCGCATAAAGAAGTCAACAGTTTTATCACCTAGCCCAGAAGACCATTCAAAACACCTCGTAGATGGTAGATGATTAAAAACCAAAAAAAAAGCGCAAACAGAATTGCCGTTCCGTTTACGCTACCCTTATGTAAATCCAACCTTTACACAAGAGCTTTTATCTAAAGATAAAGCAAAAAGGATGTAATGTCAAGGTATACAGAGTCGGTAGCGATTCGGTATACCTTTTTTATTTGCCCAACGATGCCCCAACTCGTTGCAAAACAATGGGTCAGGTCTTGGCAGAAGACCAACGCAAAAAACTTCTGCAACACTCGGGAAGGCGCCGAGTATAAACAAACAGCCGAGCGAAGGAAGGTCTTACAGTGCCGACTCGAAAGTTCAAACGTGGGGTAAGACGTGCGTGTATCAAGAGCTAGTAGAGACTTACTCCAAGCAGAGCCACCCCATAAGGGGGACGGTCGCAAAGATAAGTATGGTCGTTTTTGACGGCCAAACTATCCGCAGGAGACCCAAAAAAGGACGGTCTTAAGTGAAACGAACACACGGAAATTCAGTAGCAAGAATGAAGGTTTTTTCAAGAATCAATGAGATACTATGCCCTACTTGACATAGTGCCATTTATCGGGACGCTAATAACCTTTGGCAAGCACTCCCCCTCATTCCTCTACTAAACGCGACCAGTCCACAAAACAGCGCTTCCCTTAAGGGCGAAGGTTCGCCCAGCGCGTCCCCTTTTCTCAACGTTACAACGCGGTCTCAGCGCCACATACTACGGCAAGCAATGCCCTTTGTAACTCCAAAATAGGTAATACAAAAAAGTGTATCATTGATACAAAAAAGTGTAACATACGAAAAATTGACGGCACTTTGTCGGACATAGTCCAAGAAAGAAGGTACAGAATGTTTAAAAAGAAACAGGCAGAACAGAAGCAAGAAATACCGTCAAAAGATAGTCTGCAGACGGTTAGCCTGGAGTCAATGACAGACCTCTTAAAAGGTTTATCGGAAGACTTTAGCAAGGCGTATTATGAGCTGAAAAGAGAAGCTCAAGAAGAATTCCCTTTCATAGACTTCCTTGTGCTCAAAAGTACAACTGTAGAGTATTTGTCAGAAGATGAGTTTGAGAATCTTGAGAGACCGTTCAAGATGATTAATGACAACTATGCGTTGTTGTTAAATGATGATTACACTCTAACGATATTCTACCTTTAACCCCGAAAATTGCGACGTCGCAACGGAACAGGGGAAGTACTACGACCTTCCCCCCTGTAGTGACGTGTGACAATATACAGATTGCCGTAGCTCCTGAAGTCAAAAGTGAAAAAAATAGGTAACATAAAGAATCCAAAAAAATGCACTATATTGCTACATATCGCAAAAATACGCTCCAAAATTGCGATATGTAGCAAAAGAAATTGCAATATTTTGCAAGCTGAATCCTTGCACCCTGTCGCATTGGGCACAAGCAAGCATAGAAGGAAAAGCAGAAGCTCCTTTTAATGTTTACCTTCTGCTCTTCTGTGCCTACTCGTGCCCAGAGCGATTGGCTGCAAGGATGATCCAAAAAATGCGAAGACAATTTTTATAGTGTTTGGATGTAAATAAAGTATGGCAAATTGTAAGTATTTAAGGGAGTATTTCAACCTCTCCCGAAAAGAGTTCGCAAACCTTACCTGTATCCCAGTACGAACAATAGAAACGTGGGAACAGAAAGACAGTATGCCCGAGTATGTACTGCTAGCTATTATGAGGTGGTTAGAAAGCACCTTGCAAGTAGCTGACAAGTACAGGGATAGTGTAGGGGTAAAACACACGATAGTTCGTGATATGGCAAAAAATGAAGGCGAAGCCAAGTCTTTTTTGAGGGATGCTTTTGAGAATCTCTTCGGCGAAGATTACGACGAAGTCCAAAAGGGCGAAGCCTACAACAAACAGGATGCTAATATCTATGAGTATAGCTCATTCTATGCTCACGGTGTCTTCTGATAAACCCTAACACATACCCTTCAACCTTACTACGGTCGAGGTGTGGCTTGGTGCGTACCGGAGTTTATCTCCGGACGCAAAAAGGCGCACCGGAGGAAGATGCAAGGTACTGAATTTCAGTAGTGTTGCTATACTAGACAATAGCAACACAATTAGCCTACACTATACGCTAATTCAGTACACCTATAATTAATAATTAGTACCCCATACAACAATTATTAATTACAACCTTGCAACACTTTTCGCCTATGTCCCTGTAAGCTCGTAGAAGCTCCATACAGGGCATAGAAAGAGAAAATGTGATGTAGAACAGGAAATATAAAAAATCAACTTGAAAAACTGAATACAACGCGATAAAATAGGACGCAGAAAGCTAGTATGTTTTGAGCGCATAAAGAAGTCAACAGTTTTATCACCTAGCCCAGAAGACCATTCAAAACACCTCGTAGATGGTAGATGATTAAAAACCAAAAAAAAAGCGCAAACAGAATTGCCGTTCCGTTTACGCTACCCTTATGTAAATCCAACCTTTACACAAGAGCTTTTATCTAAAGATAAAGCAAAAAGGATGTAATGTCAAGGTATACAGAGTCGGTAGCGATTCGGTATACCTTTTTTATTTGCCCAACGATGCCCCAACTCGTTGCAAAACAATGGGTCAGGTCTTGGCAGAAGACCAACGCAAAAAACTTCTGCAACACTCGGGAAGGCGCCGAGTATAAACAAACAGCCGAGCGAAGGAAGGTCTTACAGTGCCGACTCGAAAGTTCAAACGTGGGGTAAGACGTGCGTGTATCAAGAGCTAGTAGAGACTTACTCCAAGCAGAGCCACCCCATAAGGGGGACGGTCGCAAAGATAAGTATGGTCGTTTTTGACGGCCAAACTATCCGCAGGAGACCCAAAAAAGGACGGTCTTAAGTGAAACGAACACACGGAAATTCAGTAGCAAGAATGAAGGTTTTTTCAAGAATCAATGAGATACTATGCCCTACTTGACATAGTGCCATTTATCGGGACGCTAATAACCTTTGGCAAGCACTCCCCCTCATTCCTCTACTAAACGCGACCAGTCCACAAAACAGCGCTTCCCTTAAGGGCGAAGGTTCGCCCAGCGCGTCCCCTTTTCTCAACGTTACAACGCGGTCTCAGCGCCACATACTACGGCAAGCAATGCCCTTTGTAACTCCAAAATAGGTAATACAAAAAAGTGTATCATTGATACAAAAAAGTGTAACATACGAAAAATTGACGGCACTTTGTCGGACATAGTCCAAGAAAGAAGGTACAGAATGTTTAAAAAGAAACAGGCAGAACAGAAGCAAGAAATACCGTCAAAAGATAGTCTGCAGACGGTTAGCCTGGAGTCAATGACAGACCTCTTAAAAGGTTTATCGGAAGACTTTAGCAAGGCGTATTATGAGCTGAAAAGAGAAGCTCAAGAAGAATTCCCTTTCATAGACTTCCTTGTGCTCAAAAGTACAACTGTAGAGTATTTGTCAGAAGATGAGTTTGAGAATCTTGAGAGACCGTTCAAGATGATTAATGACAACTATGCGTTGTTGTTAAATGATGATTACACTCTAACGATATTCTACCTTTAACCCCGAAAATTGCGACGTCGCAACGGAACAGGGGAAGTACTACGACCTTCCCCCCTGTAGTGACGTGTGACAATATACAGATTGCCGTAGCTCCTGAAGTCAAAAGTGAAAAAAATAGGTAACATAAAGAATCCAAAAAAATGCACTATATTGCTACATATCGCAAAAATACGCTCCAAAATTGCGATATGTAGCAAAAGAAATTGCAATATTTTGCAAGCTGAATCCTTGCACCCTGTCGCATTGGGCACAAGCAAGCATAGAAGGAAAAGCAGAAGCTCCTTTTAATGTTTACCTTCTGCTCTTCTGTGCCTACTCGTGCCCAGAGCGATTGGCTGCAAGGATGATCCAAAAAATGCGAAGACAATTTTTATAGTGTTTGGATGTAAATAAAGTATGGCAAATTGTAAGTATTTAAGGGAGTATTTCAACCTCTCCCGAAAAGAGTTCGCAAACCTTACCTGTATCCCAGTACGAACAATAGAAACGTGGGAACAGAAAGACAGTATGCCCGAGTATGTACTGCTAGCTATTATGAGGTGGTTAGAAAGCACCTTGCAAGTAGCTGACAAGTACAGGGATAGTGTAGGGGTAAAACACACGATAGTTCGTGATATGGCAAAAAATGAAGGCGAAGCCAAGTCTTTTTTGAGGGATGCTTTTGAGAATCTCTTCGGCGAAGATTACGACGAAGTCCAAAAGGGCGAAGCCTACAACAAACAGGATGCTAATATCTATGAGTATAGCTCATTCTATGCTCACGGTGTCTTCTGATAAACCCTAACACATACCCTTCAACCTTACTACGGTCGAGGTGTGGCTTGGTGCGTACCGGAGTTTATCTCCGGACGCAAAAAGGCGCACCGGAGGAAGATGCAAGGTACTGAATTTCAGTAGTGTTGCTATACTAGACAATAGCAACACAATTAGCCTACACTATACGCTAATTCAGTACACCTATAATTAATAATTAGTACCCCATACAACAATTATTAATTACAACCTTGCAACACTTTTCGCCTATGTCCCTGTAAGCTCGTAGAAGCTCCATACAGGGCATAGAAAGAGAAAATGTGATGTAGAACAGGAAATATAAAAAATCAACTTGAAAAACTGAATACAACGCGATAAAATAGGACGCAGAAAGCTAGTATGTTTTGAGCGCATAAAGAAGTCAACAGTTTTATCACCTAGCCCAGAAGACCATTCAAAACACCTCGTAGATGGTAGATGATTAAAAACCAAAAAAAAAGCGCAAACAGAATTGCCGTTCCGTTTACGCTACCCTTATGTAAATCCAACCTTTACACAAGAGCTTTTATCTAAAGATAAAGCAAAAAGGATGTAATGTCAAGGTATACAGAGTCGGTAGCGATTCGGTATACCTTTTTTATTTGCCCAACGATGCCCCAACTCGTTGCAAAACAATGGGTCAGGTCTTGGCAGAAGACCAACGCAAAAAACTTCTGCAACACTCGGGAAGGCGCCGAGTATAAACAAACAGCCGAGCGAAGGAAGGTCTTACAGTGCCGACTCGAAAGTTCAAACGTGGGGTAAGACGTGCGTGTATCAAGAGCTAGTAGAGACTTACTCCAAGCAGAGCCACCCCATAAGGGGGACGGTCGCAAAGATAAGTATGGTCGTTTTTGACGGCCAAACTATCCGCAGGAGACCCAAAAAAGGACGGTCTTAAGTGAAACGAACACACGGAAATTCAGTAGCAAGAATGAAGGTTTTTTCAAGAATCAATGAGATACTATGCCCTACTTGACATAGTGCCATTTATCGGGACGCTAATAACCTTTGGCAAGCACTCCCCCTCATTCCTCTACTAAACGCGACCAGTCCACAAAACAGCGCTTCCCTTAAGGGCGAAGGTTCGCCCAGCGCGTCCCCTTTTCTCAACGTTACAACGCGGTCTCAGCGCCACATACTACGGCAAGCAATGCCCTTTGTAACTCCAAAATAGGTAATACAAAAAAGTGTATCATTGATACAAAAAAGTGTAACATACGAAAAATTGACGGCACTTTGTCGGACATAGTCCAAGAAAGAAGGTACAGAATGTTTAAAAAGAAACAGGCAGAACAGAAGCAAGAAATACCGTCAAAAGATAGTCTGCAGACGGTTAGCCTGGAGTCAATGACAGACCTCTTAAAAGGTTTATCGGAAGACTTTAGCAAGGCGTATTATGAGCTGAAAAGAGAAGCTCAAGAAGAATTCCCTTTCATAGACTTCCTTGTGCTCAAAAGTACAACTGTAGAGTATTTGTCAGAAGATGAGTTTGAGAATCTTGAGAGACCGTTCAAGATGATTAATGACAACTATGCGTTGTTGTTAAATGATGATTACACTCTAACGATATTCTACCTTTAACCCCGAAAATTGCGACGTCGCAACGGAACAGGGGAAGTACTACGACCTTCCCCCCTGTAGTGACGTGTGACAATATACAGATTGCCGTAGCTCCTGAAGTCAAAAGTGAAAAAAATAGGTAACATAAAGAATCCAAAAAAATGCACTATATTGCTACATATCGCAAAAATACGCTCCAAAATTGCGATATGTAGCAAAAGAAATTGCAATATTTTGCAAGCTGAATCCTTGCACCCTGTCGCATTGGGCACAAGCAAGCATAGAAGGAAAAGCAGAAGCTCCTTTTAATGTTTACCTTCTGCTCTTCTGTGCCTACTCGTGCCCAGAGCGATTGGCTGCAAGGATGATCCAAAAAATGCGAAGACAATTTTTATAGTGTTTGGATGTAAATAAAGTATGGCAAATTGTAAGTATTTAAGGGAGTATTTCAACCTCTCCCGAAAAGAGTTCGCAAACCTTACCTGTATCCCAGTACGAACAATAGAAACGTGGGAACAGAAAGACAGTATGCCCGAGTATGTACTGCTAGCTATTATGAGGTGGTTAGAAAGCACCTTGCAAGTAGCTGACAAGTACAGGGATAGTGTAGGGGTAAAACACACGATAGTTCGTGATATGGCAAAAAATGAAGGCGAAGCCAAGTCTTTTTTGAGGGATGCTTTTGAGAATCTCTTCGGCGAAGATTACGACGAAGTCCAAAAGGGCGAAGCCTACAACAAACAGGATGCTAATATCTATGAGTATAGCTCATTCTATGCTCACGGTGTCTTCTGATAAACCCTAACACATACCCTTCAACCTTACTACGGTCGAGGTGTGGCTTGGTGCGTACCGGAGTTTATCTCCGGACGCAAAAAGGCGCACCGGAGGAAGATGCAAGGTACTGAATTTCAGTAGTGTTGCTATACTAGACAATAGCAACACAATTAGCCTACACTATACGCTAATTCAGTACACCTATAATTAATAATTAGTACCCCATACAACAATTATTAATTACAACCTTGCAACACTTTTCGCCTATGTCCCTGTAAGCTCGTAGAAGCTCCATACAGGGCATAGAAAGAGAAAATGTGATGTAGAACAGGAAATATAAAAAATCAACTTGAAAAACTGAATACAACGCGATAAAATAGGACGCAGAAAGCTAGTATGTTTTGAGCGCATAAAGAAGTCAACAGTTTTATCACCTACCCCAGAAGACCATTCAAAACACCTCGTAGATGGTAGATGATTAAAAACCAAAAAAAAAGCGCAAACAGAATTGCCGTTCCGTTTACGCTACCCTTATGTAAATCCAACCTTTACACAAGAGCTTTTATCTAAAGATAAAGCAAAAAGGATGTAATGTCAAGGTATACAGAGTCGGTAGCGATTCGGTATACCTTTTTTATTTGCCCAACGATGCCCCAACTCGTTGCAAAACAATGGGTCAGGTCTTGGCAGAAGACCAACGCAAAAAACTTCTGCAACACTCGGGAAGGCGCCGAGTATAAACAAACAGCCGAGCGAAGGAAGGTCTTACAGTGCCGACTCGAAAGTTCAAACGTGGGGTAAGACGTGCGTGTATCAAGAGCTAGTAGAGACTTACTCCAAGCAGAGCCACCCCATAAGGGGGACGGTCGCAAAGATAAGTATGGTCGTTTTTGACGGCCAAACTATCCGCAGGAGACCCAAAAAAGGACGGTCTTAAGTGAAACGAACACACGGAAATTCAGTAGCAAGAATGAAGGTTTTTTCAAGAATCAATGAGATACTATGCCCTACTTGACATAGTGCCATTTATCGGGACGCTAATAACCTTTGGCAAGCACTCCCCCTCATTCCTCTACTAAACGCGACCAGTCCACAAAACAGCGCTTCCCTTAAGGGCGAAGGTTCGCCCAGCGCGTCCCCTTTTCTCAACGTTACAACGCGGTCTCAGCGCCACATACTACGGCAAGCAATGCCCTTTGTAACTCCAAAATAGGTAATACAAAAAAGTGTATCATTGATACAAAAAAGTGTAACATACGAAAAATTGACGGCACTTTGTCGGACATAGTCCAAGAAAGAAGGTACAGAATGTTTAAAAAGAAACAGGCAGAACAGAAGCAAGAAATACCGTCAAAAGATAGTCTGCAGACGGTTAGCCTGGAGTCAATGACAGACCTCTTAAAAGGTTTATCGGAAGACTTTAGCAAGGCGTATTATGAGCTGAAAAGAGAAGCTCAAGAAGAATTCCCTTTCATAGACTTCCTTGTGCTCAAAAGTACAACTGTAGAGTATTTGTCAGAAGATGAGTTTGAGAATCTTGAGAGACCGTTCAAGATGATTAATGACAACTATGCGTTGTTGTTAAATGATGATTACACTCTAACGATATTCTACCTTTAACCCCGAAAATTGCGACGTCGCAACGGAACAGGGGAAGTACTACGACCTTCCCCCCTGTAGTGACGTGTGACAATATACAGATTGCCGTAGCTCCTGAAGTCAAAAGTGAAAAAAATAGGTAACATAAAGAATCCAAAAAAATGCACTATATTGCTACATATCGCAAAAATACGCTCCAAAATTGCGATATGTAGCAAAAGAAATTGCAATATTTTGCAAGCTGAATCCTTGCACCCTGTCGCATTGGGCACAAGCAAGCATAGAAGGAAAAGCAGAAGCTCCTTTTAATGTTTACCTTCTGCTCTTCTGTGCCTACTCGTGCCCAGAGCGATTGGCTGCAAGGATGATCCAAAAAATGCGAAGACAATTTTTATAGTGTTTGGATGTAAATAAAGTATGGCAAATTGTAAGTATTTAAGGGAGTATTTCAACCTCTCCCGAAAAGAGTTCGCAAACCTTACCTGTATCCCAGTACGAACAATAGAAACGTGGGAACAGAAAGACAGTATGCCCGAGTATGTACTGCTAGCTATTATGAGGTGGTTAGAAAGCACCTTGCAAGTAGCTGACAAGTACAGGGATAGTGTAGGGGTAAAACACACGATAGTTCGTGATATGGCAAAAAATGAAGGCGAAGCCAAGTCTTTTTTGAGGGATGCTTTTGAGAATCTCTTCGGCGAAGATTACGACGAAGTCCAAAAGGGCGAAGCCTACAACAAACAGGATGCTAATATCTATGAGTATAGCTCATTCTATGCTCACGGTGTCTTCTGATAAACCCTAACACATACCCTTCAACCTTACTACGGTCGAGGTGTGGCTTGGTGCGTACCGGAGTTTATCTCCGGACGCAAAAAGGCGCACCGGAGGAAGATGCAAGGTACTGAATTTCAGTAGTGTTGCTATACTAGACAATAGCAACACAATTAGCCTACACTATACGCTAATTCAGTACACCTATAATTAATAATTAGTACCCCATACAACAATTATTAATTACAACCTTGCAACACTTTTCGCCTATGTCCCTGTAAGCTCGTAGAAGCTCCATACAGGGCATAGAAAGAGAAAATGTGATGTAGAACAGGAAATATAAAAAATCAACTTGAAAAACTGAATACAACGCGATAAAATAGGACGCAGAAAGCTAGTATGTTTTGAGCGCATAAAGAAGTCAACAGTTTTATCACCTAGCCCAGAAGACCATTCAAAACACCTCGTAGATGGTAGATGATTAAAAACCAAAAAAAAAGCGCAAACAGAATTGCCGTTCCGTTTACGCTACCCTTATGTAAATCCAACCTTTACACAAGAGCTTTTATCTAAAGATAAAGCAAAAAGGATGTAATGTCAAGGTATACAGAGTCGGTAGCGATTCGGTATACCTTTTTTATTTGCCCAACGATGCCCCAACTCGTTGCAAAACAATGGGTCAGGTCTTGGCAGAAGACCAACGCAAAAAACTTCTGCAACACTCGGGAAGGCGCCGAGTATAAACAAACAGCCGAGCGAAGGAAGGTCTTACAGTGCCGACTCGAAAGTTCAAACGTGGGGTAAGACGTGCGTGTATCAAGAGCTAGTAGAGACTTACTCCAAGCAGAGCCACCCCATAAGGGGGACGGTCGCAAAGATAAGTATGGTCGTTTTTGACGGCCAAACTATCCGCAGGAGACCCAAAAAAGGACGGTCTTAAGTGAAACGAACACACGGAAATTCAGTAGCAAGAATGAAGGTTTTTTCAAGAATCAATGAGATACTATGCCCTACTTGACATAGTGCCATTTATCGGGACGCTAATAACCTTTGGCAAGCACTCCCCCTCATTCCTCTACTAAACGCGACCAGTCCACAAAACAGCGCTTCCCTTAAGGGCGAAGGTTCGCCCAGCGCGTCCCCTTTTCTCAACGTTACAACGCGGTCTCAGCGCCACATACTACGGCAAGCAATGCCCTTTGTAACTCCAAAATAGGTAATACAAAAAAGTGTATCATTGATACAAAAAAGTGTAACATACGAAAAATTGACGGCACTTTGTCGGACATAGTCCAAGAAAGAAGGTACAGAATGTTTAAAAAGAAACAGGCAGAACAGAAGCAAGAAATACCGTCAAAAGATAGTCTGCAGACGGTTAGCCTGGAGTCAATGACAGACCTCTTAAAAGGTTTATCGGAAGACTTTAGCAAGGCGTATTATGAGCTGAAAAGAGAAGCTCAAGAAGAATTCCCTTTCATAGACTTCCTTGTGCTCAAAAGTACAACTGTAGAGTATTTGTCAGAAGATGAGTTTGAGAATCTTGAGAGACCGTTCAAGATGATTAATGACAACTATGCGTTGTTGTTAAATGATGATTACACTCTAACGATATTCTACCTTTAACCCCGAAAATTGCGACGTCGCAACGGAACAGGGGAAGTACTACGACCTTCCCCCCTGTAGTGACGTGTGACAATATACAGATTGCCGTAGCTCCTGAAGTCAAAAGTGAAAAAAATAGGTAACATAAAGAATCCAAAAAAATGCACTATATTGCTACATATCGCAAAAATACGCTCCAAAATTGCGATATGTAGCAAAAGAAATTGCAATATTTTGCAAGCTGAATCCTTGCACCCTGTCGCATTGGGCACAAGCAAGCATAGAAGGAAAAGCAGAAGCTCCTTTTAATGTTTACCTTCTGCTCTTCTGTGCCTACTCGTGCCCAGAGCGATTGGCTGCAAGGATGATCCAAAAAATGCGAAGACAATTTTTATAGTGTTTGGATGTAAATAAAGTATGGCAAATTGTAAGTATTTAAGGGAGTATTTCAACCTCTCCCGAAAAGAGTTCGCAAACCTTACCTGTATCCCAGTACGAACAATAGAAACGTGGGAACAGAAAGACAGTATGCCCGAGTATGTACTGCTAGCTATTATGAGGTGGTTAGAAAGCACCTTGCAAGTAGCTGACAAGTACAGGGATAGTGTAGGGGTAAAACACACGATAGTTCGTGATATGGCAAAAAATGAAGGCGAAGCCAAGTCTTTTTTGAGGGATGCTTTTGAGAATCTCTTCGGCGAAGATTACGACGAAGTCCAAAAGGGCGAAGCCTACAACAAACAGGATGCTAATATCTATGAGTATAGCTCATTCTATGCTCACGGTGTCTTCTGATAAACCCTAACACATACCCTTCAACCTTACTACGGTCGAGGTGTGGCTTGGTGCGTACCGGAGTTTATCTCCGGACGCAAAAAGGCGCACCGGAGGAAGATGCAAGGTACTGAATTTCAGTAGTGTTGCTATACTAGACAATAGCAACACAATTAGCCTACACTATACGCTAATTCAGTACACCTATAATTAATAATTAGTACCCCATACAACAATTATTAATTACAACCTTGCAACACTTTTCGCCTATGTCCCTGTAAGCTCGTAGAAGCTCCATACAGGGCATAGAAAGAGAAAATGTGATGTAGAACAGGAAATATAAAAAATCAACTTGAAAAACTGAATACAACGCGATAAAATAGGACGCAGAAAGCTAGTATGTTTTGAGCGCATAAAGAAGTCAACAGTTTTATCACCTAGCCCAGAAGACCATTCAAAACACCTCGTAGATGGTAGATGATTAAAAACCAAAAAAAAAGCGCAAACAGAATTGCCGTTCCGTTTACGCTACCCTTATGTAAATCCAACCTTTACACAAGAGCTTTTATCTAAAGATAAAGCAAAAAGGATGTAATGTCAAGGTATACAGAGTCGGTAGCGATTCGGTATACCTTTTTTATTTGCCCAACGATGCCCCAACTCGTTGCAAAACAATGGGTCAGGTCTTGGCAGAAGACCAACGCAAAAAACTTCTGCAACACTCGGGAAGGCGCCGAGTATAAACAAACAGCCGAGCGAAGGAAGGTCTTACAGTGCCGACTCGAAAGTTCAAACGTGGGGTAAGACGTGCGTGTATCAAGAGCTAGTAGAGACTTACTCCAAGCAGAGCCACCCCATAAGGGGGACGGTCGCAAAGATAAGTATGGTCGTTTTTGACGGCCAAACTATCCGCAGGAGACCCAAAAAAGGACGGTCTTAAGTGAAACGAACACACGGAAATTCAGTAGCAAGAATGAAGGTTTTTTCAAGAATCAATGAGATACTATGCCCTACTTGACATAGTGCCATTTATCGGGACGCTAATAACCTTTGGCAAGCACTCCCCCTCATTCCTCTACTAAACGCGACCAGTCCACAAAACAGCGCTTCCCTTAAGGGCGAAGGTTCGCCCAGCGCGTCCCCTTTTCTCAACGTTACAACGCGGTCTCAGCGCCACATACTACGGCAAGCAATGCCCTTTGTAACTCCAAAATAGGTAATACAAAAAAGTGTATCATTGATACAAAAAAGTGTAACATACGAAAAATTGACGGCACTTTGTCGGACATAGTCCAAGAAAGAAGGTACAGAATGTTTAAAAAGAAACAGGCAGAACAGAAGCAAGAAATACCGTCAAAAGATAGTCTGCAGACGGTTAGCCTGGAGTCAATGACAGACCTCTTAAAAGGTTTATCGGAAGACTTTAGCAAGGCGTATTATGAGCTGAAAAGAGAAGCTCAAGAAGAATTCCCTTTCATAGACTTCCTTGTGCTCAAAAGTACAACTGTAGAGTATTTGTCAGAAGATGAGTTTGAGAATCTTGAGAGACCGTTCAAGATGATTAATGACAACTATGCGTTGTTGTTAAATGATGATTACACTCTAACGATATTCTACCTTTAACCCCGAAAATTGCGACGTCGCAACGGAACAGGGGAAGTACTACGACCTTCCCCCCTGTAGTGACGTGTGACAATATACAGATTGCCGTAGCTCCTGAAGTCAAAAGTGAAAAAAATAGGTAACATAAAGAATCCAAAAAAATGCACTATATTGCTACATATCGCAAAAATACGCTCCAAAATTGCGATATGTAGCAAAAGAAATTGCAATATTTTGCAAGCTGAATCCTTGCACCCTGTCGCATTGGGCACAAGCAAGCATAGAAGGAAAAGCAGAAGCTCCTTTTAATGTTTACCTTCTGCTCTTCTGTGCCTACTCGTGCCCAGAGCGATTGGCTGCAAGGATGATCCAAAAAATGCGAAGACAATTTTTATAGTGTTTGGATGTAAATAAAGTATGGCAAATTGTAAGTATTTAAGGGAGTATTTCAACCTCTCCCGAAAAGAGTTCGCAAACCTTACCTGTATCCCAGTACGAACAATAGAAACGTGGGAACAGAAAGACAGTATGCCCGAGTATGTACTGCTAGCTATTATGAGGTGGTTAGAAAGCACCTTGCAAGTAGCTGACAAGTACAGGGATAGTGTAGGGGTAAAACACACGATAGTTCGTGATATGGCAAAAAATGAAGGCGAAGCCAAGTCTTTTTTGAGGGATGCTTTTGAGAATCTCTTCGGCGAAGATTACGACGAAGTCCAAAAGGGCGAAGCCTACAACAAACAGGATGCTAATATCTATGAGTATAGCTCATTCTATGCTCACGGTGTCTTCTGATAAACCCTAACACATACCCTTCAACCTTACTACGGTCGAGGTGTGGCTTGGTGCGTACCGGAGTTTATCTCCGGACGCAAAAAGGCGCACCGGAGGAAGATGCAAGGTACTGAATTTCAGTAGTGTTGCTATACTAGACAATAGCAACACAATTAGCCTACACTATACGCTAATTCAGTACACCTATAATTAATAATTAGTACCCCATACAACAATTATTAATTACAACCTTGCAACACTTTTCGCCTATGTCCCTGTAAGCTCGTAGAAGCTCCATACAGGGCATAGAAAGAGAAAATGTGATGTAGAACAGGAAATATAAAAAATCAACTTGAAAAACTGAATACAACGCGATAAAATAGGACGCAGAAAGCTAGTATGTTTTGAGCGCATAAAGAAGTCAACAGTTTTATCACCTAGCCCAGAAGGACCATTCAAAACACCTCGTAGATGGTAGATGATTAAAAAACCAAAAAAAAAGCGCAAACAGAAGTGGCCGTTCCGTTTACGCTACCCTTATGTAAATCCAACCTTTACACAAGAGCTTTTATCTAAAGATAAAGCAAAAAGGATGTAATGTCAAGGTATACAGAGTCGGTAGCGATTCGGTATACCTTTTTTATTTGCCCCAACGATGCCCCAACTCGTTGCAAAAAAATGGGTCAGGTCTTGGCAGAAGACCAACGCAAAAAAACTTCTGCAACACTCGGGAAGGCGCCGAGTATAAACAAACAGCCGAGCGAAGGAAGGTCTTACAGTGCCGACTCGAAAGTTCAAACGTGGGGTAAGGACGTGCGTGTATCAAGAGCTAGTAGAGACTTACTCCAAGCAGAGCCACCCCATAAGGGGGACGGTCGCAAAGATTAAGTATGGTCGTTTTTGACGGCCAAACTATCCGCAGGAGACCCCAAAAAAGGACGGTCTTAAGTGAAACGAACACACGGAAATTCAGTAGCAAGAATGAAGGTTTTTTCCAAGAATCAATGAGATACTATGCCCTACTTGACATAGTGCCATTTATCGGGACGCTAATAACCTTTGGCAAGCACTCCCCCTCATTCCTCTACTAAACGCGACCAGTCCACAAAACAGCGCTTCCCCTTAAGGGCGAAGGTTCGCCCAGCGCGTCCCCTTTTCTCAACGTTACAACGCGGTCTCAGCGCCACATACTACGGCAAGCAATGCCCTTTGTAACTCCAAAATAGGTAATACAAAAAAGTGTATCATTGATACAAAAAAGTGTAACATACGAAAAATTGACGGCACTTTGTCGGACATAGTCCAAGAAAGAAGGTACAGAATGTTTAAAAAGAAACAGGCAGAACAGAAGCAAGAAATACCGTCAAAAAGATAGTCTGCAGACGGTTAGCCTGGAGTCAATGACAGACCTCTTAAAAGGTTTATCGGAAGACTTTAGCAAGGCGTATTATGAGCTGAACAAGAGAAGCTCAAGAAGAATTCCCTTTCATAGACTTCCTTGTGCTCAAAAGTACAACTGTAGAGTATTTGTCAGAAGATGAGTTTGAGAATCTTGAGAGACCGTTCAAGATGATTAATGACAACTATGCGTTGTTGTTAAATGATGATTACACCTCTAACGATATTCTACCTTTAACCCCGAAAATTGCGACGTCGCAACGGAACAGGGGAAGTACTACGACCTTCCCCCCTGTAGTGACGTGTGACAATATACAGATTGCCGTAAGCTCCTGAAGTCAAAAGTGAAAAAAATAGGTAACATAAAGAATCCAAAAAAATGCACTATATTGCTACATATCGCAAAATACGCTCCAAAATTGCGATATGTAGCAAAAGAAAATTGCAATATTTTGCAAGCTGAATCCTTGCACCCTGTCGCATTGGGCCACAAGCAAGCATAGAAGGAAAAAGCAGAAGCACCTTTTAATGTTTACCTTCTGCTCTTCTGTGCCTACTCGTGCCCCAGAGCGATTGGCTGCAAGGATGATCCAAAAATGCGAAGACAATTTTTATAGTGTTTGGATGTAAATAAAGTATGGCAAAATTGTAAGTATTTAAGGGAGTATTTCAACCTCTCCCCGAAAAGAGTTCGCAAACCTTACCTGTATCCAGTACGAACAATAGAAACGTGGGAACAGAAAGACAGTATGCCGAGTATGTACTGCTAGCCTATTATGAGGTGGTTAGAAAGCACCTTGCAAGTAGCTGACAAGTACAGGGATAGTGTAGGGGTAAAACACACGATAGTTCGTGATATGGCAAAAAATGAAGGCGAAGCCAAGTCTTTTTTGAGGGATGCTTTTGAGGAATCTCTTCGGCGAAGATTACGACGAAGTCCAAAAGGGCGAAGCCTACAACAAACAGGATGCTAATATCTATGAGTATAGCTCATTCTATGCTCACGGTGTCTTCTGATAAACCCTAACCACATACCCTTCAACCTTACTACGGTCGAGGTGAGGCTTGGTGCGTACCGGAGTTTATCTCCGGACGCAAAAAGGCGCACCGGAGGAAGATGCAAGGTACTGAATTTCAGTAGTGTTGCTATACTAGACAATAGCAACACAATTAGCCTACACTATACGCTAATTCAGTACACCTATAATTAATATTTAGTACCCCATACAACAATTATTAATTACAACCTTGCAACACTTTTCGCCTATGTCCCTGTAAGCTCGTAGAAGCGTCCATACAGGGCATAGAAAGAGAAAATGTGATGTAGAACAGGGAAATATAAAAAATCAACTTGAAAAACTGAATACAACGCGATAAAATAGGACGCAGAAAGCTAGTATGTTTTGAGCGCATAAAGAAGTCAACAGTTTTATCACCTAGCCCAGAAGACCATTCAAAACACCTCGTAGATGGTAGATGATTAAAAACCAAAAAAAAGCGCAAACAGAATTGCCGTTCCGTTTACGCTACCCTTATGTAAATCCAACCTTTACACAAGAGCTTTTATCTAAAGATAAAGCAAAAAAGGATGTAATGTCAAGGTATACAGAGTCGGTAGCGATTCGGTATACCTTTTTTATTTGCCCA
>CATQJL010000032.1:0-30987 GCA_958299035.1 Cylicocyclus nassatus
ACGGACGCAACATTTGAATATAAACCCACTAAATAAAACAACTATGGCACACTACAACAACAAACGAAACAACGCGAACACTTCAAATATCAATGTTCGTGACCTACCTTCAAGTGGTTTCGACCTCTCTTACAAGTCGAAAGATAGCGGGGCAATCGGCTTTCGCAAATTAGTCGGCTATGAATACTGCATGAGTGGTGACAAAATGCGTATCAACACGGCCGCAGACTTGCAGTTCCAACCAACTAATGCTCCAATGCTCCCTGCAATGGATATGCGCATAGAGCACACCTTTATACCGTTCCGCAATGTAAATATGGACTATGAAGATACCTTATCATTTGATAAGGGTGTCGCATGGGAAACAAGTGACTATCCACATTGCCAACTTGTTGACTTGGTGGACGTTTTTCAACTCGTTTCAAAACAAGACGTTCCTCTAGTTAACAATATGTATGACTTGTACGCGGCTGACATTGCAGATAACCCTAATGTTGACTCTTTTGTTACTTGGTACATTGAACCACTTCTCACCAATCTTGAACGTGAATCTGCACGTTATTACGTTGACGATTTTTGGTTTGACTTTGTTAGTCATGCCAAACGCCTTGAATCTGGTTGGCAAAATATGACTTCAGACGCCAAGGTTGAAGTAATTGCACGTATTACGTATGATATGTATCGTTATTTCTTTGGTGAAGGTTCTGCTCTTGACGTTCTCAATGCTCCAATCCTTCATTATAAGGACTATCGTTCTATGATTGAAGGCCAAACTATTGGCAACTCTGCAATCATGTGCGTTGAAAATTACGAAATGCCAATTGCAGTAATGCCACTTCGTGCGCTCTACGCAGATTGGTTTGAAACAACGCGTGATTCCAATTTAGAGCCTGCACGCAAGTTGCCACGTTACCACAAATTGGGCAACTCTCTTGAAGATTACCACCAAATTGTGTTCTGCTACCTAACCCCACGTTATGCTTTGATAGGCAAAGACTTGTTTACTACTGCTAACATTGATTCGCCTTATCGTCACGTAATTGCACCAATTGCAACCAACGAAGAACAACCACGTGTTGCAGATGTTGCAATTGGTATGAATCAGTACGGCAATGAGCAAACTGCGTATCGTACGTATTTCAATAGTGAAGAGCCTGCAGGCCTATCTATCATTAACACCAATTTTGGCACTTTGCGAAAATTCATGCAGACGCAAGAAATGCCAATTCTTGGTCTTGACCTTGTAGCACTTAAACGTGCAAAGCAGGCCAAAGACTGGCTTATGCGTGGTCACGTCTATGGTGACGAATACCAAGATTACGTGTTGGCGCAATACGGTGTCAAGATTGAAGATGCACGAATCAACAAACCTCTCTACCTTGGTGGCTATTCCAAAGAAGTTGATATTAACACTACCGTCAACCCTACGGCTACAACCGAAATGCCCGCAGGTGCAAAGAATACCACAATGACAAGCGGTGGCACTACTGATTCCTTTGACTTCTACACTAGTGAGCACGGTATTGTGTTAACGTGGTTGTATCTTGTACCTGCAGTAACGTACGAACCTTACGAAATTCGTAA
Organism: Cylicocyclus nassatus; assembly: GCA_958299035.1. Taxonomy (NCBI): domain Eukaryota; kingdom Metazoa; phylum Nematoda; class Chromadorea; order Rhabditida; family Strongylidae; genus Cylicocyclus; species Cylicocyclus nassatus. The sequence continues at coordinate 1,585 of CATQJL010000032.1, forward strand.
CACAATCATGCAGCCGCTTGATTGGCCAACACCCGTCTATTCAAACGATAGCGAGGAAATGTCTGTTTATGGCGAAATGTCACGTACTGCAACGTATGAAACGTGGCTCTCTCCGTTTGGTCGACACCCTTATGCGCATGCTTGGCGTTCTCGCGTTGACGAAAATCACGGCCAATTCCTTACGGAGTACAAGCCTTACACGTTCTTGCGTGATTTCCGTGACATTTACGGTGAACCACTTGTGCAAAACTTGAATTACGCATTCATTCATGCACACGTGAACTTGGACTTCATGGTTGACACGGATTCGTTCAACCCTATTTGGTTTGGCACAATCAGCCATAATAATTATGTTGTTCGCAAACTCCCTGTGGTAACGGACGAATGCTAATCAACTAACTGCAAGGGGGCAAATATGCTCCCTTGCTTTGTTTCACTCTTAAAATATAACTACTATGTCACAACGTTCCCAAGAAAATAAATCATTATACGAACAAATTCGTAAATTATACGATAAGGCCGAAACAATTTTTAACCGTTCCAATGCTAATAACTTTGCTGATTGGTCTCAAACAATCAACGAAATAACTAGCCTATATCAGCAAGCCGTGCAGTTGTTTAACCAAATGCACAATATTGACCAAAAATGGTTAGGTAAAGATTGGTATTGGATGGCTAAACGCCTTATGGCTTCTTTTCAAAATCTCTTACAACAAGCGCAAGCAAAATCTAACACGCAAGGCCGTGACCGTCAAGGCGGTGAAGGTCTTGAAGGTTTTGAAAATAACCAAGATTTGGGCAACCAACTTGAACAACTTGGCGAAATGTTCGCCACCCCTTATACTGGTAACAATCCACAACAAGCCGCTTTGTATGACTTGTACATGCAATTAAGCGGCCAAAAACAACAATACGATTGGCAACGTAACGCAGACGATTTGGCCTATCAGCGTTCAAACTTCGCCACTATGTTGGCGCAATATCAAGCCGCAGGCATGTCACGTGCTGACGCATTAGCGGCTGCAAGTGGTTCTCTTCCTTCCGTCTCGGGTTCTTCCGTTGGTGGTGCGCTCACGCCTAACATGTTAGGCGCTGCGTCACAAGCACAAAACAACGCAGTTGCACAAGGTCAACTTGGTGTTGCGCGTCAAAATGCGGCTACGCAATACGGTAGCATTTCAATAGAGCAACAAAAGGTTGCAAATCAAGCATACGCAATGCGCATGCAGTATTGGACTACTGAAAACATGCAACATGCGTACGAAGTAATACAACGCACGTATGATTTGACGTATGGCCTGCATGCTAATCATGTTGACGTGCCTTTGGATGCAACAATTAGCCAAAAAGCCTTCAAAGATTGGTTGCGCGACCAAAGCGACAATAATACTGAACTTGCGCGAATCCTTGAAAGCGGTGAAGGTTACAAAGCACCGGACGGTGCGGTGTATATTGACGAAGAGGATTACAACGCAGGCGGTTCGCCAATCATTGATAAAACCGAAGTCAAAGGGTATGAACTTTGTGCAGAATTGTATGACGAAATACAAAAGCACAAAGGTGACCCCTTCTATGGTGAAATGTTTGAGCAACAATTCATGAACAACGCAGGTCCACGTGCTTGGCACGAACAAGAAGATTACACCAAGTATCAGCAAGACCTTATGTACTGCGACCAACTGCAAGCCAAGTTGGATTCAGTACTAACGGCTTTGGAAAGTGCCGAAGTTGAAAGCGAAGTGCATCAACAATTCCGCTTTGCAATGCAAAACTATCAAACGGCAAACCCAAAATATCATCAAGCAATCATGGATAAAGTCAACCACTACGGCCTTGTCTTTGACGCAAACAAGAATCTTTGTTGGCCTGCCTTTGAAGATAGTGAAAGTGGTGAACCTATTCCGCCAAAACGTTTGTCAACGCAGGAAATGATAGACTTGGGTTTTGTTGACGTTGGTTTTAACTACAAAGAGTTCTATAAGCAAAAACAATGGTGGCAAGCAGCACGCATGGCAACTGACCACGAACATTTTCAAAGCACTATGCGCCAAATGCGCAAGAGTGACCGTATTGCAGAAAATCAACTTACAATCCAAGACAAGGCTTGGAATAACGCCACCGTAACTATGCAATCACGTGGCATACTTGGTGACGTTCTCAATGACGCCGCAGGCTATAAAATTCTTTGGGAAACATGTGGTTTTGACCGTGTTGCCGTTGGTGTTGGTGCTGCTGCCGTTGGCGGCTACAAATTGGCTAACGATTACCACCAACGTAAACAACACCGTGTTGAATCACGTGCACACCGTATAACTGAATCATATGACAAGGACGGTAATTTAACCACTTCCGAAGTATTTAACGTCTTTGACGAATAATACTTATTTTCTACCCTTTGTAAAAGGGTCTTTCCCTTGGTTATCATATGACAAGTGACACAAGGTTGAACTAATCGAATATACGTCCTTTGGCGTCTCGATTTGAGTGTCACTCCCAACCTTAACAACGTTAAGTGGGTAACCCTGCCGCTTTGTCGGCTGAAATCCCTAGGTTATGTATTAAAAATGTAGGCGTGCCAATCTCGGTACGCCTGCAAAGTTTAAAAAACTGACAAAAAATGCCAAAAACTGACAAAAAATGCCAAAAACTGACAAAATGTCACAAAATAAAGTTTGGCACGATTTTTGCAGGTAATAAGTATAACTTAAAAACTGCAAAATTATGACAACTTATCAACTTAAAAAGCAACTGAAACAACAAGGTTTTATTTACAATCGCGCAAATCGTATGTACGAAAATCTTTGGATGCAAATTCTAATCGAAGATGAATTTCATATTTACGTAGACGGTGCGTTTCAATCGTCAAAATTAGACTGCGGCCTTTACCTTGGTAAATATTATTGCGGTTATCGTTTTGACTATAGCCGCATGTCAATTCAAGATTTCGATGATTTAGTAAATTTGGATTAATATGGTGACAAAAACTACTTACAACGTGGCAACGTGCTTTACTATGGCACGTTCCACCTTTGAGCACAACAATTGTGCGCTTATAACTTTGTCGGTAACTAATCAAGAAAAGAGTACTGACCAAGGAAAGGAAGTCAATCATGAAGTGGCAATTGCTTATTCAATGATTGACGGAATGTTACACCTTTATAAAGGTTATGACGATTATAGTGCTGCGCAACATGATTACTATGACATATATTTATATGCGGAAAATCATAACACCGAGCAACTGACAACTTATTTACTAACTGAAAAAAAATTCAAGTAACATGAAAACATTAAGAGCCTACCACGTAAATCCGTACGTGCTACGTATGCACTACGAATTGAATCACTACACGGTATCATTATTTAAAGATGGCGAATTAATGAGAATCCGCCAATTTGAGCAAAAGGTAAATGCTAGTTTTTACTTTGAGCAATGGGAAAACGAAATTAATTTTGAACTTGGCTTTGACTAAAAAAATAAAAAAATACTATAATTCTTTTTCTATGCCAAAAAAAAAATAAATGGGGTTGTCCATACAGACAACACAACCCCAAGGCAATGGGGGGTGAATTCCGCGCGTGTTTACACGTGCGAGAAAATCCCCCCTCAGCCTTTCTTCATTTCCCTTGCAAAATGGTTTGGTACTTTCTAAAAGTACAATACTACTATCCGCAGGCGCGTTAGGGATTGCAGCAAAGTGCATGCACTGCGTAAAGCCCGACCCCCCCCCCCTTTATGGGGGGGGGGTAACGCCCAAAATATAAATAAAACCCAAAAAAAATGGTCAAATATACCGACTTGCTTACATTGCGTGACAATCCTTCCGCCTTCGCTAACGGCCTACAAAACTACGTCTATCAAAATTGCAGCAATCCGCAGAAGGTCAAAGTTTTCGATTCCGTTCAAGGTACTTTCGTTTATCGTGAAGTGCCTTGCGGCAAATGTTGGCATTGTTGCCAAATTAAACAAGCAGACTGGGTGTCTCGCATGTTCTTACACAATGAGTATTGGCCGCATAGGTATTTCATAACACTAACATATGCACCACTTTATGATGACAAAGATTTTGATTCTCGTGCTCTTTGGAGTGATTTTGAAGAAACACTCCCTTTATGGGATAGTGACAACTCTGCTCGCAGTTATGGTTTGCATCCTTGCATTTTATCTCGGTCTCACCTACGCAACTACTTTAAGCGACTTCGTAAGTCGCTTACTACTGAAATAAGCATGTTTGCCGTTGGTGAATACGGAAAAAAATACTCTCGGCCGCATTATCATTTGATAGTATGGTCAAAAGAACCTATAGACATGCAACTTTTCAAAGATGCATGGTCTAAAAAATTCATTGAGATTGACGGAGAAATAAAGCCGTATCGTGGCCAAAATGGCACGCCTAAACGCGTCTATTTTGGTGATGTTGACGTGTGTGACTTGAATAAACCACGTTTCAAGTCTCCACATGGCAACACAACAAGTGACGTATTTAAATATGTCGCAAAATACGTCAATAAGTACGAAAATTACCAAAAAAATCAAGAAAATGACGCCAAAAATACAAAAAACACTATTTGTGGCGTAAAAAGTTTGCGTATATGCAAAGTTTTTCGTAATTTTGCGCCCGAAATTTTAAAACAACGTTACTATTATGAAAAGAAATGTATTAGCAAATTCACTTCGCAGTATGTTCAAGACCTTACAGACGCGCCTGCGCCTCTTGTTCCTTTCTCGCGTTATCAATTTGTACGCGCGTTTGCTCCCTTCTCTGTATGCAGTACTAAAAATGCTATTGGCAAGGACTTCGTACTTGGCAATCTCGAAAGCCTTGCGCAAGGACGTTTCAATCCGCCTGCGGTTGACGGTGTTTCCTTCCGTTTCCCTGCCTACTATCGCAGGCAAATACGTGACTATAAAGCGCCTATACGTATATGCAAAGATTCGTTTGCGCAATCTTCCAACGGCTTTGCGTTTTCTTTGGGAAATTACAATTATCTCTCTGCGTTGTCGCAAATTATCGCTGACCCTGCGCCTACTTCTGCCGCTTGCACGAAGTTTGACGAACTTTTGCGAGAATCGGCTTGCGTCTCGTCTCGCAATGCTGACAAACGCAACTACGAACATGTAAACGTACATTTGTACGATAAATCAACAAAAACACACTTAATATATGACCCACTTTGCAACTGCTTTTTACAATATAAGCAATCGCGTGGCATACTTGTACGCACGCAACAAGATTCCGTATGTGCAACTTACGTTGCCGACAAGATTAAGCAAGGTTTTGCGTATCTCAAAGGGGTGCACGACGATTTCATTACTAACTACAACCGTGAACAATCTGCTTTGCAGGTTCTTAAAAAAGATGTTGACAACTTCAACGGACTTTGGCTAAATGCCGTGCAAACATTAGACCGTAATTTAGAATTACACCAAAAATTATATTTCGCTAAACGTAAATTATATACCCGAGATTATGACTAAAAAAGAATACTTCTCACAACTATTGCCGCAGTCACCTTCTGCGGAATGTTCACACCGTATTCCTTCAATGCTAACTCTTGCAAGTAGTGACACCAACAATTTGAATGCCGACACCACAACGGCACAATTTAACGGCTATGACTTGGACGATATTCAAGAAAATAGCCGCATGATTAGGGCACGTCAAAACGAAAAGATAGACATTGCACGCAAGGCAATCGGTGAAGGCCAAAAAGTGGCCGACAAAATCAACGCAAAGAAAAAATCTAACTCTAAAACTTCACAATCATGAATGAAAAAGCCAAAAAAATTGCAATCTTTGTGCTTAAACTGATAACGGCCGTTTGTACTGCCGTTCTCGGTGTCCTTGGCGCAACTTCGCTTACTTCGTGCGGTGTAACTCGCGCGACAATTAGCAATCCACGTGACGGTTCGCAAACAACTATCACGATATCTACCAACAACCCAATAACAACGAATGTTGACCCCAATACGGACGCAACATTTGAATATAAACCCACTAAATAAAACAACTATGGCACACTACAACAACAAACGAAACAACGCGAACACTTCAAATATCAATGTTCGTGACCTACCTTCAAGTGGTTTCGACCTCTCTTACAAGTCGAAAGATAGCGGGGCAATCGGCTTTCGCAAATTAGTCGGCTATGAATACTGCATGAGTGGTGACAAAATGCGTATCAACACGGCCGCAGACTTGCAGTTCCAACCAACTAATGCTCCAATGCTCCCTGCAATGGATATGCGCATAGAGCACACCTTTATACCGTTCCGCAATGTAAATATGGACTATGAAGATACCTTATCATTTGATAAGGGTGTCGCATGGGAAACAAGTGACTATCCACATTGCCAACTTGTTGACTTGGTGGACGTTTTTCAACTCGTTTCAAAACAAGACGTTCCTCTAGTTAACAATATGTATGACTTGTACGCGGCTGACATTGCAGATAACCCTAATGTTGACTCTTTTGTTACTTGGTACATTGAACCACTTCTCACCAATCTTGAACGTGAATCTGCACGTTATTACGTTGACGATTTTTGGTTTGACTTTGTTAGTCATGCCAAACGCCTTGAATCTGGTTGGCAAAATATGACTTCAGACGCCAAGGTTGAAGTAATTGCACGTATTACGTATGATATGTATCGTTATTTCTTTGGTGAAGGTTCTGCTCTTGACGTTCTCAATGCTCCAATCCTTCATTATAAGGACTATCGTTCTATGATTGAAGGCCAAACTATTGGCAACTCTGCAATCATGTGCGTTGAAAATTACGAAATGCCAATTGCAGTAATGCCACTTCGTGCGCTCTACGCAGATTGGTTTGAAACAACGCGTGATTCCAATTTAGAGCCTGCACGCAAGTTGCCACGTTACCACAAATTGGGCAACTCTCTTGAAGATTACCACCAAATTGTGTTCTGCTACCTAACCCCACGTTATGCTTTGATAGGCAAAGACTTGTTTACTACTGCTAACATTGATTCGCCTTATCGTCACGTAATTGCACCAATTGCAACCAACGAAGAACAACCACGTGTTGCAGATGTTGCAATTGGTATGAATCAGTACGGCAATGAGCAAACTGCGTATCGTACGTATTTCAATAGTGAAGAGCCTGCAGGCCTATCTATCATTAACACCAATTTTGGCACTTTGCGAAAATTCATGCAGACGCAAGAAATGCCAATTCTTGGTCTTGACCTTGTAGCACTTAAACGTGCAAAGCAGGCCAAAGACTGGCTTATGCGTGGTCACGTCTATGGTGACGAATACCAAGATTACGTGTTGGCGCAATACGGTGTCAAGATTGAAGATGCACGAATCAACAAACCTCTCTACCTTGGTGGCTATTCCAAAGAAGTTGATATTAACACTACCGTCAACCCTACGGCTACAACCGAAATGCCCGCAGGTGCAAAGAATACCACAATGACAAGCGGTGGCACTACTGATTCCTTTGACTTCTACACTAGTGAGCACGGTATTGTGTTAACGTGGTTGTATCTTGTACCTGCAGTAACGTACGAACCTTACGAAATTCGTAACACAATCATGCAGCCGCTTGATTGGCCAACACCCGTCTATTCAAACGATAGCGAGGAAATGTCTGTTTATGGCGAAATGTCACGTACTGCAACGTATGAAACGTGGCTCTCTCCGTTTGGTCGACACCCTTATGCGCATGCTTGGCGTTCTCGCGTTGACGAAAATCACGGCCAATTCCTTACGGAGTACAAGCCTTACACGTTCTTGCGTGATTTCCGTGACATTTACGGTGAACCACTTGTGCAAAACTTGAATTACGCATTCATTCATGCACACGTGAACTTGGACTTCATGGTTGACACGGATTCGTTCAACCCTATTTGGTTTGGCACAATCAGCCATAATAATTATGTTGTTCGCAAACTCCCTGTGGTAACGGACGAATGCTAATCAACTAACTGCAAGGGGGCAAATATGCTCCCTTGCTTTGTTTCACTCTTAAAATATAACTACTATGTCACAACGTTCCCAAGAAAATAAATCATTATACGAACAAATTCGTAAATTATACGATAAGGCCGAAACAATTTTTAACCGTTCCAATGCTAATAACTTTGCTGATTGGTCTCAAACAATCAACGAAATAACTAGCCTATATCAGCAAGCCGTGCAGTTGTTTAACCAAATGCACAATATTGACCAAAAATGGTTAGGTAAAGATTGGTATTGGATGGCTAAACGCCTTATGGCTTCTTTTCAAAATCTCTTACAACAAGCGCAAGCAAAATCTAACACGCAAGGCCGTGACCGTCAAGGCGGTGAAGGTCTTGAAGGTTTTGAAAATAACCAAGATTTGGGCAACCAACTTGAACAACTTGGCGAAATGTTCGCCACCCCTTATACTGGTAACAATCCACAACAAGCCGCTTTGTATGACTTGTACATGCAATTAAGCGGCCAAAAACAACAATACGATTGGCAACGTAACGCAGACGATTTGGCCTATCAGCGTTCAAACTTCGCCACTATGTTGGCGCAATATCAAGCCGCAGGCATGTCACGTGCTGACGCATTAGCGGCTGCAAGTGGTTCTCTTCCTTCCGTCTCGGGTTCTTCCGTTGGTGGTGCGCTCACGCCTAACATGTTAGGCGCTGCGTCACAAGCACAAAACAACGCAGTTGCACAAGGTCAACTTGGTGTTGCGCGTCAAAATGCGGCTACGCAATACGGTAGCATTTCAATAGAGCAACAAAAGGTTGCAAATCAAGCATACGCAATGCGCATGCAGTATTGGACTACTGAAAACATGCAACATGCGTACGAAGTAATACAACGCACGTATGATTTGACGTATGGCCTGCATGCTAATCATGTTGACGTGCCTTTGGATGCAACAATTAGCCAAAAAGCCTTCAAAGATTGGTTGCGCGACCAAAGCGACAATAATACTGAACTTGCGCGAATCCTTGAAAGCGGTGAAGGTTACAAAGCACCGGACGGTGCGGTGTATATTGACGAAGAGGATTACAACGCAGGCGGTTCGCCAATCATTGATAAAACCGAAGTCAAAGGGTATGAACTTTGTGCAGAATTGTATGACGAAATACAAAAGCACAAAGGTGACCCCTTCTATGGTGAAATGTTTGAGCAACAATTCATGAACAACGCAGGTCCACGTGCTTGGCACGAACAAGAAGATTACACCAAGTATCAGCAAGACCTTATGTACTGCGACCAACTGCAAGCCAAGTTGGATTCAGTACTAACGGCTTTGGAAAGTGCCGAAGTTGAAAGCGAAGTGCATCAACAATTCCGCTTTGCAATGCAAAACTATCAAACGGCAAACCCAAAATATCATCAAGCAATCATGGATAAAGTCAACCACTACGGCCTTGTCTTTGACGCAAACAAGAATCTTTGTTGGCCTGCCTTTGAAGATAGTGAAAGTGGTGAACCTATTCCGCCAAAACGTTTGTCAACGCAGGAAATGATAGACTTGGGTTTTGTTGACGTTGGTTTTAACTACAAAGAGTTCTATAAGCAAAAACAATGGTGGCAAGCAGCACGCATGGCAACTGACCACGAACATTTTCAAAGCACTATGCGCCAAATGCGCAAGAGTGACCGTATTGCAGAAAATCAACTTACAATCCAAGACAAGGCTTGGAATAACGCCACCGTAACTATGCAATCACGTGGCATACTTGGTGACGTTCTCAATGACGCCGCAGGCTATAAAATTCTTTGGGAAACATGTGGTTTTGACCGTGTTGCCGTTGGTGTTGGTGCTGCTGCCGTTGGCGGCTACAAATTGGCTAACGATTACCACCAACGTAAACAACACCGTGTTGAATCACGTGCACACCGTATAACTGAATCATATGACAAGGACGGTAATTTAACCACTTCCGAAGTATTTAACGTCTTTGACGAATAATACTTATTTTCTACCCTTTGTAAAAGGGTCTTTCCCTTGGTTATCATATGACAAGTGACACAAGGTTGAACTAATCGAATATACGTCCTTTGGCGTCTCGATTTGAGTGTCACTCCCAACCTTAACAACGTTAAGTGGGTAACCCTGCCGCTTTGTCGGCTGAAATCCCTAGGTTATGTATTAAAAATGTAGGCGTGCCAATCTCGGTACGCCTGCAAAGTTTAAAAAACTGACAAAAAATGCCAAAAACTGACAAAAAATGCCAAAAACTGACAAAATGTCACAAAATAAAGTTTGGCACGATTTTTGCAGGTAATAAGTATAACTTAAAAACTGCAAAATTATGACAACTTATCAACTTAAAAAGCAACTGAAACAACAAGGTTTTATTTACAATCGCGCAAATCGTATGTACGAAAATCTTTGGATGCAAATTCTAATCGAAGATGAATTTCATATTTACGTAGACGGTGCGTTTCAATCGTCAAAATTAGACTGCGGCCTTTACCTTGGTAAATATTATTGCGGTTATCGTTTTGACTATAGCCGCATGTCAATTCAAGATTTCGATGATTTAGTAAATTTGGATTAATATGGTGACAAAAACTACTTACAACGTGGCAACGTGCTTTACTATGGCACGTTCCACCTTTGAGCACAACAATTGTGCGCTTATAACTTTGTCGGTAACTAATCAAGAAAAGAGTACTGACCAAGGAAAGGAAGTCAATCATGAAGTGGCAATTGCTTATTCAATGATTGACGGAATGTTACACCTTTATAAAGGTTATGACGATTATAGTGCTGCGCAACATGATTACTATGACATATATTTATATGCGGAAAATCATAACACCGAGCAACTGACAACTTATTTACTAACTGAAAAAAAATTCAAGTAACATGAAAACATTAAGAGCCTACCACGTAAATCCGTACGTGCTACGTATGCACTACGAATTGAATCACTACACGGTATCATTATTTAAAGATGGCGAATTAATGAGAATCCGCCAATTTGAGCAAAAGGTAAATGCTAGTTTTTACTTTGAGCAATGGGAAAACGAAATTAATTTTGAACTTGGCTTTGACTAAAAAAATAAAAAAATACTATAATTCTTTTTCTATGCCAAAAAAAAAATAAATGGGGTTGTCCATACAGACAACACAACCCCAAGGCAATGGGGGGTGAATTCCGCGCGTGTTTACACGTGCGAGAAAATCCCCCCTCAGCCTTTCTTCATTTCCCTTGCAAAATGGTTTGGTACTTTCTAAAAGTACAATACTACTATCCGCAGGCGCGTTAGGGATTGCAGCAAAGTGCATGCACTGCGTAAAGCCCGACCCCCCCCCCCTTTATGGGGGGGGGGTAACGCCCAAAATATAAATAAAACCCAAAAAAAATGGTCAAATATACCGACTTGCTTACATTGCGTGACAATCCTTCCGCCTTCGCTAACGGCCTACAAAACTACGTCTATCAAAATTGCAGCAATCCGCAGAAGGTCAAAGTTTTCGATTCCGTTCAAGGTACTTTCGTTTATCGTGAAGTGCCTTGCGGCAAATGTTGGCATTGTTGCCAAATTAAACAAGCAGACTGGGTGTCTCGCATGTTCTTACACAATGAGTATTGGCCGCATAGGTATTTCATAACACTAACATATGCACCACTTTATGATGACAAAGATTTTGATTCTCGTGCTCTTTGGAGTGATTTTGAAGAAACACTCCCTTTATGGGATAGTGACAACTCTGCTCGCAGTTATGGTTTGCATCCTTGCATTTTATCTCGGTCTCACCTACGCAACTACTTTAAGCGACTTCGTAAGTCGCTTACTACTGAAATAAGCATGTTTGCCGTTGGTGAATACGGAAAAAAATACTCTCGGCCGCATTATCATTTGATAGTATGGTCAAAAGAACCTATAGACATGCAACTTTTCAAAGATGCATGGTCTAAAAAATTCATTGAGATTGACGGAGAAATAAAGCCGTATCGTGGCCAAAATGGCACGCCTAAACGCGTCTATTTTGGTGATGTTGACGTGTGTGACTTGAATAAACCACGTTTCAAGTCTCCACATGGCAACACAACAAGTGACGTATTTAAATATGTCGCAAAATACGTCAATAAGTACGAAAATTACCAAAAAAATCAAGAAAATGACGCCAAAAATACAAAAAACACTATTTGTGGCGTAAAAAGTTTGCGTATATGCAAAGTTTTTCGTAATTTTGCGCCCGAAATTTTAAAACAACGTTACTATTATGAAAAGAAATGTATTAGCAAATTCACTTCGCAGTATGTTCAAGACCTTACAGACGCGCCTGCGCCTCTTGTTCCTTTCTCGCGTTATCAATTTGTACGCGCGTTTGCTCCCTTCTCTGTATGCAGTACTAAAAATGCTATTGGCAAGGACTTCGTACTTGGCAATCTCGAAAGCCTTGCGCAAGGACGTTTCAATCCGCCTGCGGTTGACGGTGTTTCCTTCCGTTTCCCTGCCTACTATCGCAGGCAAATACGTGACTATAAAGCGCCTATACGTATATGCAAAGATTCGTTTGCGCAATCTTCCAACGGCTTTGCGTTTTCTTTGGGAAATTACAATTATCTCTCTGCGTTGTCGCAAATTATCGCTGACCCTGCGCCTACTTCTGCCGCTTGCACGAAGTTTGACGAACTTTTGCGAGAATCGGCTTGCGTCTCGTCTCGCAATGCTGACAAACGCAACTACGAACATGTAAACGTACATTTGTACGATAAATCAACAAAAACACACTTAATATATGACCCACTTTGCAACTGCTTTTTACAATATAAGCAATCGCGTGGCATACTTGTACGCACGCAACAAGATTCCGTATGTGCAACTTACGTTGCCGACAAGATTAAGCAAGGTTTTGCGTATCTCAAAGGGGTGCACGACGATTTCATTACTAACTACAACCGTGAACAATCTGCTTTGCAGGTTCTTAAAAAAGATGTTGACAACTTCAACGGACTTTGGCTAAATGCCGTGCAAACATTAGACCGTAATTTAGAATTACACCAAAAATTATATTTCGCTAAACGTAAATTATATACCCGAGATTATGACTAAAAAAGAATACTTCTCACAACTATTGCCGCAGTCACCTTCTGCGGAATGTTCACACCGTATTCCTTCAATGCTAACTCTTGCAAGTAGTGACACCAACAATTTGAATGCCGACACCACAACGGCACAATTTAACGGCTATGACTTGGACGATATTCAAGAAAATAGCCGCATGATTAGGGCACGTCAAAACGAAAAGATAGACATTGCACGCAAGGCAATCGGTGAAGGCCAAAAAGTGGCCGACAAAATCAACGCAAAGAAAAAATCTAACTCTAAAACTTCACAATCATGAATGAAAAAGCCAAAAAAATTGCAATCTTTGTGCTTAAACTGATAACGGCCGTTTGTACTGCCGTTCTCGGTGTCCTTGGCGCAACTTCGCTTACTTCGTGCGGTGTAACTCGCGCGACAATTAGCAATCCACGTGACGGTTCGCAAACAACTATCACGATATCTACCAACAACCCAATAACAACGAATGTTGACCCCAATACGGACGCAACATTTGAATATAAACCCACTAAATAAAACAACTATGGCACACTACAACAACAAACGAAACAACGCGAACACTTCAAATATCAATGTTCGTGACCTACCTTCAAGTGGTTTCGACCTCTCTTACAAGTCGAAAGATAGCGGGGCAATCGGCTTTCGCAAATTAGTCGGCTATGAATACTGCATGAGTGGTGACAAAATGCGTATCAACACGGCCGCAGACTTGCAGTTCCAACCAACTAATGCTCCAATGCTCCCTGCAATGGATATGCGCATAGAGCACACCTTTATACCGTTCCGCAATGTAAATATGGACTATGAAGATACCTTATCATTTGATAAGGGTGTCGCATGGGAAACAAGTGACTATCCACATTGCCAACTTGTTGACTTGGTGGACGTTTTTCAACTCGTTTCAAAACAAGACGTTCCTCTAGTTAACAATATGTATGACTTGTACGCGGCTGACATTGCAGATAACCCTAATGTTGACTCTTTTGTTACTTGGTACATTGAACCACTTCTCACCAATCTTGAACGTGAATCTGCACGTTATTACGTTGACGATTTTTGGTTTGACTTTGTTAGTCATGCCAAACGCCTTGAATCTGGTTGGCAAAATATGACTTCAGACGCCAAGGTTGAAGTAATTGCACGTATTACGTATGATATGTATCGTTATTTCTTTGGTGAAGGTTCTGCTCTTGACGTTCTCAATGCTCCAATCCTTCATTATAAGGACTATCGTTCTATGATTGAAGGCCAAACTATTGGCAACTCTGCAATCATGTGCGTTGAAAATTACGAAATGCCAATTGCAGTAATGCCACTTCGTGCGCTCTACGCAGATTGGTTTGAAACAACGCGTGATTCCAATTTAGAGCCTGCACGCAAGTTGCCACGTTACCACAAATTGGGCAACTCTCTTGAAGATTACCACCAAATTGTGTTCTGCTACCTAACCCCACGTTATGCTTTGATAGGCAAAGACTTGTTTACTACTGCTAACATTGATTCGCCTTATCGTCACGTAATTGCACCAATTGCAACCAACGAAGAACAACCACGTGTTGCAGATGTTGCAATTGGTATGAATCAGTACGGCAATGAGCAAACTGCGTATCGTACGTATTTCAATAGTGAAGAGCCTGCAGGCCTATCTATCATTAACACCAATTTTGGCACTTTGCGAAAATTCATGCAGACGCAAGAAATGCCAATTCTTGGTCTTGACCTTGTAGCACTTAAACGTGCAAAGCAGGCCAAAGACTGGCTTATGCGTGGTCACGTCTATGGTGACGAATACCAAGATTACGTGTTGGCGCAATACGGTGTCAAGATTGAAGATGCACGAATCAACAAACCTCTCTACCTTGGTGGCTATTCCAAAGAAGTTGATATTAACACTACCGTCAACCCTACGGCTACAACCGAAATGCCCGCAGGTGCAAAGAATACCACAATGACAAGCGGTGGCACTACTGATTCCTTTGACTTCTACACTAGTGAGCACGGTATTGTGTTAACGTGGTTGTATCTTGTACCTGCAGTAACGTACGAACCTTACGAAATTCGTAACACAATCATGCAGCCGCTTGATTGGCCAACACCCGTCTATTCAAACGATAGCGAGGAAATGTCTGTTTATGGCGAAATGTCACGTACTGCAACGTATGAAACGTGGCTCTCTCCGTTTGGTCGACACCCTTATGCGCATGCTTGGCGTTCTCGCGTTGACGAAAATCACGGCCAATTCCTTACGGAGTACAAGCCTTACACGTTCTTGCGTGATTTCCGTGACATTTACGGTGAACCACTTGTGCAAAACTTGAATTACGCATTCATTCATGCACACGTGAACTTGGACTTCATGGTTGACACGGATTCGTTCAACCCTATTTGGTTTGGCACAATCAGCCATAATAATTATGTTGTTCGCAAACTCCCTGTGGTAACGGACGAATGCTAATCAACTAACTGCAAGGGGGCAAATATGCTCCCTTGCTTTGTTTCACTCTTAAAATATAACTACTATGTCACAACGTTCCCAAGAAAATAAATCATTATACGAACAAATTCGTAAATTATACGATAAGGCCGAAACAATTTTTAACCGTTCCAATGCTAATAACTTTGCTGATTGGTCTCAAACAATCAACGAAATAACTAGCCTATATCAGCAAGCCGTGCAGTTGTTTAACCAAATGCACAATATTGACCAAAAATGGTTAGGTAAAGATTGGTATTGGATGGCTAAACGCCTTATGGCTTCTTTTCAAAATCTCTTACAACAAGCGCAAGCAAAATCTAACACGCAAGGCCGTGACCGTCAAGGCGGTGAAGGTCTTGAAGGTTTTGAAAATAACCAAGATTTGGGCAACCAACTTGAACAACTTGGCGAAATGTTCGCCACCCCTTATACTGGTAACAATCCACAACAAGCCGCTTTGTATGACTTGTACATGCAATTAAGCGGCCAAAAACAACAATACGATTGGCAACGTAACGCAGACGATTTGGCCTATCAGCGTTCAAACTTCGCCACTATGTTGGCGCAATATCAAGCCGCAGGCATGTCACGTGCTGACGCATTAGCGGCTGCAAGTGGTTCTCTTCCTTCCGTCTCGGGTTCTTCCGTTGGTGGTGCGCTCACGCCTAACATGTTAGGCGCTGCGTCACAAGCACAAAACAACGCAGTTGCACAAGGTCAACTTGGTGTTGCGCGTCAAAATGCGGCTACGCAATACGGTAGCATTTCAATAGAGCAACAAAAGGTTGCAAATCAAGCATACGCAATGCGCATGCAGTATTGGACTACTGAAAACATGCAACATGCGTACGAAGTAATACAACGCACGTATGATTTGACGTATGGCCTGCATGCTAATCATGTTGACGTGCCTTTGGATGCAACAATTAGCCAAAAAGCCTTCAAAGATTGGTTGCGCGACCAAAGCGACAATAATACTGAACTTGCGCGAATCCTTGAAAGCGGTGAAGGTTACAAAGCACCGGACGGTGCGGTGTATATTGACGAAGAGGATTACAACGCAGGCGGTTCGCCAATCATTGATAAAACCGAAGTCAAAGGGTATGAACTTTGTGCAGAATTGTATGACGAAATACAAAAGCACAAAGGTGACCCCTTCTATGGTGAAATGTTTGAGCAACAATTCATGAACAACGCAGGTCCACGTGCTTGGCACGAACAAGAAGATTACACCAAGTATCAGCAAGACCTTATGTACTGCGACCAACTGCAAGCCAAGTTGGATTCAGTACTAACGGCTTTGGAAAGTGCCGAAGTTGAAAGCGAAGTGCATCAACAATTCCGCTTTGCAATGCAAAACTATCAAACGGCAAACCCAAAATATCATCAAGCAATCATGGATAAAGTCAACCACTACGGCCTTGTCTTTGACGCAAACAAGAATCTTTGTTGGCCTGCCTTTGAAGATAGTGAAAGTGGTGAACCTATTCCGCCAAAACGTTTGTCAACGCAGGAAATGATAGACTTGGGTTTTGTTGACGTTGGTTTTAACTACAAAGAGTTCTATAAGCAAAAACAATGGTGGCAAGCAGCACGCATGGCAACTGACCACGAACATTTTCAAAGCACTATGCGCCAAATGCGCAAGAGTGACCGTATTGCAGAAAATCAACTTACAATCCAAGACAAGGCTTGGAATAACGCCACCGTAACTATGCAATCACGTGGCATACTTGGTGACGTTCTCAATGACGCCGCAGGCTATAAAATTCTTTGGGAAACATGTGGTTTTGACCGTGTTGCCGTTGGTGTTGGTGCTGCTGCCGTTGGCGGCTACAAATTGGCTAACGATTACCACCAACGTAAACAACACCGTGTTGAATCACGTGCACACCGTATAACTGAATCATATGACAAGGACGGTAATTTAACCACTTCCGAAGTATTTAACGTCTTTGACGAATAATACTTATTTTCTACCCTTTGTAAAAGGGTCTTTCCCTTGGTTATCATATGACAAGTGACACAAGGTTGAACTAATCGAATATACGTCCTTTGGCGTCTCGATTTGAGTGTCACTCCCAACCTTAACAACGTTAAGTGGGTAACCCTGCCGCTTTGTCGGCTGAAATCCCTAGGTTATGTATTAAAAATGTAGGCGTGCCAATCTCGGTACGCCTGCAAAGTTTAAAAAACTGACAAAAAATGCCAAAAACTGACAAAAAATGCCAAAAACTGACAAAATGTCACAAAATAAAGTTTGGCACGATTTTTGCAGGTAATAAGTATAACTTAAAAACTGCAAAATTATGACAACTTATCAACTTAAAAAGCAACTGAAACAACAAGGTTTTATTTACAATCGCGCAAATCGTATGTACGAAAATCTTTGGATGCAAATTCTAATCGAAGATGAATTTCATATTTACGTAGACGGTGCGTTTCAATCGTCAAAATTAGACTGCGGCCTTTACCTTGGTAAATATTATTGCGGTTATCGTTTTGACTATAGCCGCATGTCAATTCAAGATTTCGATGATTTAGTAAATTTGGATTAATATGGTGACAAAAACTACTTACAACGTGGCAACGTGCTTTACTATGGCACGTTCCACCTTTGAGCACAACAATTGTGCGCTTATAACTTTGTCGGTAACTAATCAAGAAAAGAGTACTGACCAAGGAAAGGAAGTCAATCATGAAGTGGCAATTGCTTATTCAATGATTGACGGAATGTTACACCTTTATAAAGGTTATGACGATTATAGTGCTGCGCAACATGATTACTATGACATATATTTATATGCGGAAAATCATAACACCGAGCAACTGACAACTTATTTACTAACTGAAAAAAAATTCAAGTAACATGAAAACATTAAGAGCCTACCACGTAAATCCGTACGTGCTACGTATGCACTACGAATTGAATCACTACACGGTATCATTATTTAAAGATGGCGAATTAATGAGAATCCGCCAATTTGAGCAAAAGGTAAATGCTAGTTTTTACTTTGAGCAATGGGAAAACGAAATTAATTTTGAACTTGGCTTTGACTAAAAAAATAAAAAAATACTATAATTCTTTTTCTATGCCAAAAAAAAAATAAATGGGGTTGTCCATACAGACAACACAACCCCAAGGCAATGGGGGGTGAATTCCGCGCGTGTTTACACGTGCGAGAAAATCCCCCCTCAGCCTTTCTTCATTTCCCTTGCAAAATGGTTTGGTACTTTCTAAAAGTACAATACTACTATCCGCAGGCGCGTTAGGGATTGCAGCAAAGTGCATGCACTGCGTAAAGCCCGACCCCCCCCCCCTTTATGGGGGGGGGGTAACGCCCAAAATATAAATAAAACCCAAAAAAAATGGTCAAATATACCGACTTGCTTACATTGCGTGACAATCCTTCCGCCTTCGCTAACGGCCTACAAAACTACGTCTATCAAAATTGCAGCAATCCGCAGAAGGTCAAAGTTTTCGATTCCGTTCAAGGTACTTTCGTTTATCGTGAAGTGCCTTGCGGCAAATGTTGGCATTGTTGCCAAATTAAACAAGCAGACTGGGTGTCTCGCATGTTCTTACACAATGAGTATTGGCCGCATAGGTATTTCATAACACTAACATATGCACCACTTTATGATGACAAAGATTTTGATTCTCGTGCTCTTTGGAGTGATTTTGAAGAAACACTCCCTTTATGGGATAGTGACAACTCTGCTCGCAGTTATGGTTTGCATCCTTGCATTTTATCTCGGTCTCACCTACGCAACTACTTTAAGCGACTTCGTAAGTCGCTTACTACTGAAATAAGCATGTTTGCCGTTGGTGAATACGGAAAAAAATACTCTCGGCCGCATTATCATTTGATAGTATGGTCAAAAGAACCTATAGACATGCAACTTTTCAAAGATGCATGGTCTAAAAAATTCATTGAGATTGACGGAGAAATAAAGCCGTATCGTGGCCAAAATGGCACGCCTAAACGCGTCTATTTTGGTGATGTTGACGTGTGTGACTTGAATAAACCACGTTTCAAGTCTCCACATGGCAACACAACAAGTGACGTATTTAAATATGTCGCAAAATACGTCAATAAGTACGAAAATTACCAAAAAAATCAAGAAAATGACGCCAAAAATACAAAAAACACTATTTGTGGCGTAAAAAGTTTGCGTATATGCAAAGTTTTTCGTAATTTTGCGCCCGAAATTTTAAAACAACGTTACTATTATGAAAAGAAATGTATTAGCAAATTCACTTCGCAGTATGTTCAAGACCTTACAGACGCGCCTGCGCCTCTTGTTCCTTTCTCGCGTTATCAATTTGTACGCGCGTTTGCTCCCTTCTCTGTATGCAGTACTAAAAATGCTATTGGCAAGGACTTCGTACTTGGCAATCTCGAAAGCCTTGCGCAAGGACGTTTCAATCCGCCTGCGGTTGACGGTGTTTCCTTCCGTTTCCCTGCCTACTATCGCAGGCAAATACGTGACTATAAAGCGCCTATACGTATATGCAAAGATTCGTTTGCGCAATCTTCCAACGGCTTTGCGTTTTCTTTGGGAAATTACAATTATCTCTCTGCGTTGTCGCAAATTATCGCTGACCCTGCGCCTACTTCTGCCGCTTGCACGAAGTTTGACGAACTTTTGCGAGAATCGGCTTGCGTCTCGTCTCGCAATGCTGACAAACGCAACTACGAACATGTAAACGTACATTTGTACGATAAATCAACAAAAACACACTTAATATATGACCCACTTTGCAACTGCTTTTTACAATATAAGCAATCGCGTGGCATACTTGTACGCACGCAACAAGATTCCGTATGTGCAACTTACGTTGCCGACAAGATTAAGCAAGGTTTTGCGTATCTCAAAGGGGTGCACGACGATTTCATTACTAACTACAACCGTGAACAATCTGCTTTGCAGGTTCTTAAAAAAGATGTTGACAACTTCAACGGACTTTGGCTAAATGCCGTGCAAACATTAGACCGTAATTTAGAATTACACCAAAAATTATATTTCGCTAAACGTAAATTATATACCCGAGATTATGACTAAAAAAGAATACTTCTCACAACTATTGCCGCAGTCACCTTCTGCGGAATGTTCACACCGTATTCCTTCAATGCTAACTCTTGCAAGTAGTGACACCAACAATTTGAATGCCGACACCACAACGGCACAATTTAACGGCTATGACTTGGACGATATTCAAGAAAATAGCCGCATGATTAGGGCACGTCAAAACGAAAAGATAGACATTGCACGCAAGGCAATCGGTGAAGGCCAAAAAGTGGCCGACAAAATCAACGCAAAGAAAAAATCTAACTCTAAAACTTCACAATCATGAATGAAAAAGCCAAAAAAATTGCAATCTTTGTGCTTAAACTGATAACGGCCGTTTGTACTGCCGTTCTCGGTGTCCTTGGCGCAACTTCGCTTACTTCGTGCGGTGTAACTCGCGCGACAATTAGCAATCCACGTGACGGTTCGCAAACAACTATCACGATATCTACCAACAACCCAATAACAACGAATGTTGACCCCAATACGGACGCAACATTTGAATATAAACCCACTAAATAAAACAACTATGGCACACTACAACAACAAACGAAACAACGCGAACACTTCAAATATCAATGTTCGTGACCTACCTTCAAGTGGTTTCGACCTCTCTTACAAGTCGAAAGATAGCGGGGCAATCGGCTTTCGCAAATTAGTCGGCTATGAATACTGCATGAGTGGTGACAAAATGCGTATCAACACGGCCGCAGACTTGCAGTTCCAACCAACTAATGCTCCAATGCTCCCTGCAATGGATATGCGCATAGAGCACACCTTTATACCGTTCCGCAATGTAAATATGGACTATGAAGATACCTTATCATTTGATAAGGGTGTCGCATGGGAAACAAGTGACTATCCACATTGCCAACTTGTTGACTTGGTGGACGTTTTTCAACTCGTTTCAAAACAAGACGTTCCTCTAGTTAACAATATGTATGACTTGTACGCGGCTGACATTGCAGATAACCCTAATGTTGACTCTTTTGTTACTTGGTACATTGAACCACTTCTCACCAATCTTGAACGTGAATCTGCACGTTATTACGTTGACGATTTTTGGTTTGACTTTGTTAGTCATGCCAAACGCCTTGAATCTGGTTGGCAAAATATGACTTCAGACGCCAAGGTTGAAGTAATTGCACGTATTACGTATGATATGTATCGTTATTTCTTTGGTGAAGGTTCTGCTCTTGACGTTCTCAATGCTCCAATCCTTCATTATAAGGACTATCGTTCTATGATTGAAGGCCAAACTATTGGCAACTCTGCAATCATGTGCGTTGAAAATTACGAAATGCCAATTGCAGTAATGCCACTTCGTGCGCTCTACGCAGATTGGTTTGAAACAACGCGTGATTCCAATTTAGAGCCTGCACGCAAGTTGCCACGTTACCACAAATTGGGCAACTCTCTTGAAGATTACCACCAAATTGTGTTCTGCTACCTAACCCCACGTTATGCTTTGATAGGCAAAGACTTGTTTACTACTGCTAACATTGATTCGCCTTATCGTCACGTAATTGCACCAATTGCAACCAACGAAGAACAACCACGTGTTGCAGATGTTGCAATTGGTATGAATCAGTACGGCAATGAGCAAACTGCGTATCGTACGTATTTCAATAGTGAAGAGCCTGCAGGCCTATCTATCATTAACACCAATTTTGGCACTTTGCGAAAATTCATGCAGACGCAAGAAATGCCAATTCTTGGTCTTGACCTTGTAGCACTTAAACGTGCAAAGCAGGCCAAAGACTGGCTTATGCGTGGTCACGTCTATGGTGACGAATACCAAGATTACGTGTTGGCGCAATACGGTGTCAAGATTGAAGATGCACGAATCAACAAACCTCTCTACCTTGGTGGCTATTCCAAAGAAGTTGATATTAACACTACCGTCAACCCTACGGCTACAACCGAAATGCCCGCAGGTGCAAAGAATACCACAATGACAAGCGGTGGCACTACTGATTCCTTTGACTTCTACACTAGTGAGCACGGTATTGTGTTAACGTGGTTGTATCTTGTACCTGCAGTAACGTACGAACCTTACGAAATTCGTAACACAATCATGCAGCCGCTTGATTGGCCAACACCCGTCTATTCAAACGATAGCGAGGAAATGTCTGTTTATGGCGAAATGTCACGTACTGCAACGTATGAAACGTGGCTCTCTCCGTTTGGTCGACACCCTTATGCGCATGCTTGGCGTTCTCGCGTTGACGAAAATCACGGCCAATTCCTTACGGAGTACAAGCCTTACACGTTCTTGCGTGATTTCCGTGACATTTACGGTGAACCACTTGTGCAAAACTTGAATTACGCATTCATTCATGCACACGTGAACTTGGACTTCATGGTTGACACGGATTCGTTCAACCCTATTTGGTTTGGCACAATCAGCCATAATAATTATGTTGTTCGCAAACTCCCTGTGGTAACGGACGAATGCTAATCAACTAACTGCAAGGGGGCAAATATGCTCCCTTGCTTTGTTTCACTCTTAAAATATAACTACTATGTCACAACGTTCCCAAGAAAATAAATCATTATACGAACAAATTCGTAAATTATACGATAAGGCCGAAACAATTTTTAACCGTTCCAATGCTAATAACTTTGCTGATTGGTCTCAAACAATCAACGAAATAACTAGCCTATATCAGCAAGCCGTGCAGTTGTTTAACCAAATGCACAATATTGACCAAAAATGGTTAGGTAAAGATTGGTATTGGATGGCTAAACGCCTTATGGCTTCTTTTCAAAATCTCTTACAACAAGCGCAAGCAAAATCTAACACGCAAGGCCGTGACCGTCAAGGCGGTGAAGGTCTTGAAGGTTTTGAAAATAACCAAGATTTGGGCAACCAACTTGAACAACTTGGCGAAATGTTCGCCACCCCTTATACTGGTAACAATCCACAACAAGCCGCTTTGTATGACTTGTACATGCAATTAAGCGGCCAAAAACAACAATACGATTGGCAACGTAACGCAGACGATTTGGCCTATCAGCGTTCAAACTTCGCCACTATGTTGGCGCAATATCAAGCCGCAGGCATGTCACGTGCTGACGCATTAGCGGCTGCAAGTGGTTCTCTTCCTTCCGTCTCGGGTTCTTCCGTTGGTGGTGCGCTCACGCCTAACATGTTAGGCGCTGCGTCACAAGCACAAAACAACGCAGTTGCACAAGGTCAACTTGGTGTTGCGCGTCAAAATGCGGCTACGCAATACGGTAGCATTTCAATAGAGCAACAAAAGGTTGCAAATCAAGCATACGCAATGCGCATGCAGTATTGGACTACTGAAAACATGCAACATGCGTACGAAGTAATACAACGCACGTATGATTTGACGTATGGCCTGCATGCTAATCATGTTGACGTGCCTTTGGATGCAACAATTAGCCAAAAAGCCTTCAAAGATTGGTTGCGCGACCAAAGCGACAATAATACTGAACTTGCGCGAATCCTTGAAAGCGGTGAAGGTTACAAAGCACCGGACGGTGCGGTGTATATTGACGAAGAGGATTACAACGCAGGCGGTTCGCCAATCATTGATAAAACCGAAGTCAAAGGGTATGAACTTTGTGCAGAATTGTATGACGAAATACAAAAGCACAAAGGTGACCCCTTCTATGGTGAAATGTTTGAGCAACAATTCATGAACAACGCAGGTCCACGTGCTTGGCACGAACAAGAAGATTACACCAAGTATCAGCAAGACCTTATGTACTGCGACCAACTGCAAGCCAAGTTGGATTCAGTACTAACGGCTTTGGAAAGTGCCGAAGTTGAAAGCGAAGTGCATCAACAATTCCGCTTTGCAATGCAAAACTATCAAACGGCAAACCCAAAATATCATCAAGCAATCATGGATAAAGTCAACCACTACGGCCTTGTCTTTGACGCAAACAAGAATCTTTGTTGGCCTGCCTTTGAAGATAGTGAAAGTGGTGAACCTATTCCGCCAAAACGTTTGTCAACGCAGGAAATGATAGACTTGGGTTTTGTTGACGTTGGTTTTAACTACAAAGAGTTCTATAAGCAAAAACAATGGTGGCAAGCAGCACGCATGGCAACTGACCACGAACATTTTCAAAGCACTATGCGCCAAATGCGCAAGAGTGACCGTATTGCAGAAAATCAACTTACAATCCAAGACAAGGCTTGGAATAACGCCACCGTAACTATGCAATCACGTGGCATACTTGGTGACGTTCTCAATGACGCCGCAGGCTATAAAATTCTTTGGGAAACATGTGGTTTTGACCGTGTTGCCGTTGGTGTTGGTGCTGCTGCCGTTGGCGGCTACAAATTGGCTAACGATTACCACCAACGTAAACAACACCGTGTTGAATCACGTGCACACCGTATAACTGAATCATATGACAAGGACGGTAATTTAACCACTTCCGAAGTATTTAACGTCTTTGACGAATAATACTTATTTTCTACCCTTTGTAAAAGGGTCTTTCCCTTGGTTATCATATGACAAGTGACACAAGGTTGAACTAATCGAATATACGTCCTTTGGCGTCTCGATTTGAGTGTCACTCCCAACCTTAACAACGTTAAGTGGGTAACCCTGCCGCTTTGTCGGCTGAAATCCCTAGGTTATGTATTAAAAATGTAGGCGTGCCAATCTCGGTACGCCTGCAAAGTTTAAAAAACTGACAAAAAATGCCAAAAACTGACAAAAAATGCCAAAAACTGACAAAATGTCACAAAATAAAGTTTGGCACGATTTTTGCAGGTAATAAGTATAACTTAAAAACTGCAAAATTATGACAACTTATCAACTTAAAAAGCAACTGAAACAACAAGGTTTTATTTACAATCGCGCAAATCGTATGTACGAAAATCTTTGGATGCAAATTCTAATCGAAGATGAATTTCATATTTACGTAGACGGTGCGTTTCAATCGTCAAAATTAGACTGCGGCCTTTACCTTGGTAAATATTATTGCGGTTATCGTTTTGACTATAGCCGCATGTCAATTCAAGATTTCGATGATTTAGTAAATTTGGATTAATATGGTGACAAAAACTACTTACAACGTGGCAACGTGCTTTACTATGGCACGTTCCACCTTTGAGCACAACAATTGTGCGCTTATAACTTTGTCGGTAACTAATCAAGAAAAGAGTACTGACCAAGGAAAGGAAGTCAATCATGAAGTGGCAATTGCTTATTCAATGATTGACGGAATGTTACACCTTTATAAAGGTTATGACGATTATAGTGCTGCGCAACATGATTACTATGACATATATTTATATGCGGAAAATCATAACACCGAGCAACTGACAACTTATTTACTAACTGAAAAAAAATTCAAGTAACATGAAAACATTAAGAGCCTACCACGTAAATCCGTACGTGCTACGTATGCACTACGAATTGAATCACTACACGGTATCATTATTTAAAGATGGCGAATTAATGAGAATCCGCCAATTTGAGCAAAAGGTAAATGCTAGTTTTTACTTTGAGCAATGGGAAAACGAAATTAATTTTGAACTTGGCTTTGACTAAAAAAATAAAAAAATACTATAATTCTTTTTCTATGCCAAAAAAAAAATAAATGGGGTTGTCCATACAGACAACACAACCCCAAGGCAATGGGGGGTGAATTCCGCGCGTGTTTACACGTGCGAGAAAATCCCCCCTCAGCCTTTCTTCATTTCCCTTGCAAAATGGTTTGGTACTTTCTAAAAGTACAATACTACTATCCGCAGGCGCGTTAGGGATTGCAGCAAAGTGCATGCACTGCGTAAAGCCCGACCCCCCCCCCCTTTATGGGGGGGGGGTAACGCCCAAAATATAAATAAAACCCAAAAAAAATGGTCAAATATACCGACTTGCTTACATTGCGTGACAATCCTTCCGCCTTCGCTAACGGCCTACAAAACTACGTCTATCAAAATTGCAGCAATCCGCAGAAGGTCAAAGTTTTCGATTCCGTTCAAGGTACTTTCGTTTATCGTGAAGTGCCTTGCGGCAAATGTTGGCATTGTTGCCAAATTAAACAAGCAGACTGGGTGTCTCGCATGTTCTTACACAATGAGTATTGGCCGCATAGGTATTTCATAACACTAACATATGCACCACTTTATGATGACAAAGATTTTGATTCTCGTGCTCTTTGGAGTGATTTTGAAGAAACACTCCCTTTATGGGATAGTGACAACTCTGCTCGCAGTTATGGTTTGCATCCTTGCATTTTATCTCGGTCTCACCTACGCAACTACTTTAAGCGACTTCGTAAGTCGCTTACTACTGAAATAAGCATGTTTGCCGTTGGTGAATACGGAAAAAAATACTCTCGGCCGCATTATCATTTGATAGTATGGTCAAAAGAACCTATAGACATGCAACTTTTCAAAGATGCATGGTCTAAAAAATTCATTGAGATTGACGGAGAAATAAAGCCGTATCGTGGCCAAAATGGCACGCCTAAACGCGTCTATTTTGGTGATGTTGACGTGTGTGACTTGAATAAACCACGTTTCAAGTCTCCACATGGCAACACAACAAGTGACGTATTTAAATATGTCGCAAAATACGTCAATAAGTACGAAAATTACCAAAAAAATCAAGAAAATGACGCCAAAAATACAAAAAACACTATTTGTGGCGTAAAAAGTTTGCGTATATGCAAAGTTTTTCGTAATTTTGCGCCCGAAATTTTAAAACAACGTTACTATTATGAAAAGAAATGTATTAGCAAATTCACTTCGCAGTATGTTCAAGACCTTACAGACGCGCCTGCGCCTCTTGTTCCTTTCTCGCGTTATCAATTTGTACGCGCGTTTGCTCCCTTCTCTGTATGCAGTACTAAAAATGCTATTGGCAAGGACTTCGTACTTGGCAATCTCGAAAGCCTTGCGCAAGGACGTTTCAATCCGCCTGCGGTTGACGGTGTTTCCTTCCGTTTCCCTGCCTACTATCGCAGGCAAATACGTGACTATAAAGCGCCTATACGTATATGCAAAGATTCGTTTGCGCAATCTTCCAACGGCTTTGCGTTTTCTTTGGGAAATTACAATTATCTCTCTGCGTTGTCGCAAATTATCGCTGACCCTGCGCCTACTTCTGCCGCTTGCACGAAGTTTGACGAACTTTTGCGAGAATCGGCTTGCGTCTCGTCTCGCAATGCTGACAAACGCAACTACGAACATGTAAACGTACATTTGTACGATAAATCAACAAAAACACACTTAATATATGACCCACTTTGCAACTGCTTTTTACAATATAAGCAATCGCGTGGCATACTTGTACGCACGCAACAAGATTCCGTATGTGCAACTTACGTTGCCGACAAGATTAAGCAAGGTTTTGCGTATCTCAAAGGGGTGCACGACGATTTCATTACTAACTACAACCGTGAACAATCTGCTTTGCAGGTTCTTAAAAAAGATGTTGACAACTTCAACGGACTTTGGCTAAATGCCGTGCAAACATTAGACCGTAATTTAGAATTACACCAAAAATTATATTTCGCTAAACGTAAATTATATACCCGAGATTATGACTAAAAAAGAATACTTCTCACAACTATTGCCGCAGTCACCTTCTGCGGAATGTTCACACCGTATTCCTTCAATGCTAACTCTTGCAAGTAGTGACACCAACAATTTGAATGCCGACACCACAACGGCACAATTTAACGGCTATGACTTGGACGATATTCAAGAAAATAGCCGCATGATTAGGGCACGTCAAAACGAAAAGATAGACATTGCACGCAAGGCAATCGGTGAAGGCCAAAAAGTGGCCGACAAAATCAACGCAAAGAAAAAATCTAACTCTAAAACTTCACAATCATGAATGAAAAAGCCAAAAAAATTGCAATCTTTGTGCTTAAACTGATAACGGCCGTTTGTACTGCCGTTCTCGGTGTCCTTGGCGCAACTTCGCTTACTTCGTGCGGTGTAACTCGCGCGACAATTAGCAATCCACGTGACGGTTCGCAAACAACTATCACGATATCTACCAACAACCCAATAACAACGAATGTTGACCCCAATACGGACGCAACATTTGAATATAAACCCACTAAATAAAACAACTATGGCACACTACAACAACAAACGAAACAACGCGAACACTTCAAATATCAATGTTCGTGACCTACCTTCAAGTGGTTTCGACCTCTCTTACAAGTCGAAAGATAGCGGGGCAATCGGCTTTCGCAAATTAGTCGGCTATGAATACTGCATGAGTGGTGACAAAATGCGTATCAACACGGCCGCAGACTTGCAGTTCCAACCAACTAATGCTCCAATGCTCCCTGCAATGGATATGCGCATAGAGCACACCTTTATACCGTTCCGCAATGTAAATATGGACTATGAAGATACCTTATCATTTGATAAGGGTGTCGCATGGGAAACAAGTGACTATCCACATTGCCAACTTGTTGACTTGGTGGACGTTTTTCAACTCGTTTCAAAACAAGACGTTCCTCTAGTTAACAATATGTATGACTTGTACGCGGCTGACATTGCAGATAACCCTAATGTTGACTCTTTTGTTACTTGGTACATTGAACCACTTCTCACCAATCTTGAACGTGAATCTGCACGTTATTACGTTGACGATTTTTGGTTTGACTTTGTTAGTCATGCCAAACGCCTTGAATCTGGTTGGCAAAATATGACTTCAGACGCCAAGGTTGAAGTAATTGCACGTATTACGTATGATATGTATCGTTATTTCTTTGGTGAAGGTTCTGCTCTTGACGTTCTCAATGCTCCAATCCTTCATTATAAGGACTATCGTTCTATGATTGAAG
>CATQJL010000033.1:0-30722 GCA_958299035.1 Cylicocyclus nassatus
AAAAAATATAACAATCGTATATTCCAACTATGGAACTATGGAACTATATAGGCGTAGTCCATATAGTCCCATAACAAAAGTATGTAAATAAAAAAAATGTATAAGAATTAAAAATCAATATCCAACAATGGAACAATGGAACACAATAAGGCACTGACCTATTGTGCATCATAATATTTAATATGAACTATCAAAAAGAAAGTTGCATATAAAAAATTATTCTCAAAAAAATCATAAAATCTGATTTTTATATCTATTTCATCACTTATATAAAAGCCAACAATTATTATAGTATTTTCGTTGTATTAAATGTATTGATTTAAGAACCTTAAAGCAAGTCGATTATTTGACCGAAAGGTCTCCCATAGGCGAATAACTCTTACGAGTGCGAAATGTGCAGATATGAATATCTCCACACTTCGTTTATTATTCTATTGCCTATGCCTCTCGGCTAAAATTATCTTGGTTGTTTAATGATCTTAAATGCAAAGACTACAACACTACAATAAAGGGCTTTTAAAGCGTTTATTTACCGATACGAATAATTATTCAGTCCAAATTAAAAAGGCTTCCAAAAGAGGCCACGCAATAAAATGAAGCGTTAGGCCTTTACTTTTTGGAAAACCTTTAAAATAAATCGTTTTTAATTAGTCGAAGCTGACCGACAAACGCCAGCCTTCACGATACCCTTTTTAATTAAGGAATACTTACAAGCATTAGCGTCCTTGAAGGTCTTAAAATGCTTATATCTAAAACTTGGTTCGTTAAGGTCATTACCTACAAACCACCAACATATATACATCTATTTCATCTCCTTCCTAATTGTTATAAAACTTAATAATAATATATATCGTAATAATTCTAACACGATAAAATAATTAAGTCAATGAAAATAATGAAAAAAAATAAAAAAATATAACAATCGTATATTCCAACTATGGAACTATGGAACTATATAGGCGTAGTCCATATAGTCCCATAACAAAAGTATGTAAATAAAAAAAATGTATAAGAATTAAAAATCAATATCCAACAATGGAACAATGGAACACAATAAGGCACTGACCTATTGTGCATCATAATATTTAATATGAACTATCAAAAAGAAAGTTGCATATAAAAAATTATTCTCAAAAAAATCATAAAATCTGATTTTTATATCTATTTCATCACTTATATAAAAGCCAACAATTATTATAGTATTTTCGTTGTATTAAATGTATTGATTTAAGAACCTTAAAGCAAGTCGATTATTTGACCGAAAGGTCTCCCATAGGCGAATAACTCTTACGAGTGCGAAATGTGCAGATATGAATATCTCCACACTTCGTTTATTATTCTATTGCCTATGCCTCTCGGCTAAAATTATCTTGGTTGTTTAATGATCTTAAATGCAAAGACTACAACACTACAATAAAGGGCTTTTAAAGCGTTTATTTACCGATACGAATAATTATTCAGTCCAAATTAAAAAGGCTTCCAAAAGAGGCCACGCAATAAAATGAAGCGTTAGGCCTTTACTTTTTGGAAAACCTTTAAAATAAATCGTTTTTAATTAGTCGAAGCTGACCGACAAACGCCAGCCTTCACGATACCCTTTTTAATTAAGGAATACTTACAAGCATTAGCGTCCTTGAAGGTCTTAAAATGCTTATATCTAAAACTTGGTTCGTTAAGGTCATTACCTACAAACCACCAACATATATACATCTATTTCATCTCCTTCCTAATTGTTATAAAACTTAATAATAATATATATCGTAATAATTCTAACACGATAAAATAATTAAGTCAATGAAAATAATGAAAAAAAATAAAAAAATATAACAATCGTATATTCCAACTATGGAACTATGGAACTATATAGGCGTAGTCCATATAGTCCCATAACAAAAGTATGTAAATAAAAAAAATGTATAAGAATTAAAAATCAATATCCAACAATGGAACAATGGAACACAATAAGGCACTGACCTATTGTGCATCATAATATTTAATATGAACTATCAAAAAGAAAGTTGCATATAAAAAATTATTCTCAAAAAAATCATAAAATCTGATTTTTATATCTATTTCATCACTTATATAAAAGCCAACAATTATTATAGTATTTTCGTTGTATTAAATGTATTGATTTAAGAACCTTAAAGCAAGTCGATTATTTGACCGAAAGGTCTCCCATAGGCGAATAACTCTTACGAGTGCGAAATGTGCAGATATGAATATCTCCACACTTCGTTTATTATTCTATTGCCTATGCCTCTCGGATAAAATTATCTTGGTTGTTTAATGATCTTAAATGCAAAGACTACAACACTACAATAAAGGGCTTTTAAAGCGTTTATTTACCGATACGAATAATTATTCAGTCCAAATTAAAAAGGCTTCCAAAAGAGGCCACGCAATAAAATGAAGCGTTAGGCCTTTACTTTTTGGAAAACCTTTAAAATAAATCGTTTTTAATTAGTCGAAGCTGACCGACAAACGCCAGCCTTCACGATACCCTTTTTAATTAAGGAATACTTACAAGCATTAGCGTCCTTGAAGGTCTTAAAATGCTTATATCTAAAACTTGGTTCGTTAAGGTCATTACCTACAAACCACCAACATATATACATCTATTTCATCTCCTTCCTAATTGTTATAAAACTTAATAATAATATATATCGTAATAATTCTAACACGATAAAATAATTAAGTCAATGAAAATAATGAAAAAAAATAAAAAAATATAACAATCGTATATTCCAACTATGGAACTATGGAACTATATAGGCGTAGTCCATATAGTCCCATAACAAAAGTATGTAAATAAAAAAAATGTATAAGAATTAAAAATCAATATCCAACAATGGAACAATGGAACACAATAAGGCACTGACCTATTGTGCATCATAATATTTAATATGAACTATCAAAAAGAAAGTTGCATATAAAAAATTATTCTCAAAAAAATCATAAAATCTGATTTTTATATCTATTTCATCACTTATATAAAAGCCAACAATTATTATAGTATTTTCGTTGTATTAAATGTATTGATTTAAGAACCTTAAAGCAAGTCGATTATTTGACCGAAAGGTCTCCCATAGGCGAATAACTCTTACGAGTGCGAAATGTGCAGATATGAATATCTCCACACTTCGTTTATTATTCTATTGCCTATGCCTCTCGGATAAAATTATCTTGGTTGTTTAATGATCTTAAATGCAAAGACTACAACACTACAATAAAGGGCTTTTAAAGCGTTTATTTACCGATACGAATAATTATTCAGTCCAAATTAAAAAGGCTTCCAAAAGAGGCCACGCAATAAAATGAAGCGTTAGGCCTTTACTTTTTGGAAAACCTTTAAAATAAATCGTTTTTAATTAGTCGAAGCTGACCGACAAACGCCAGCCTTCACGATACCCTTTTTAATTAAGGAATACTTACAAGCATTAGCGTCCTTGAAGGTCTTAAAATGCTTATATCTAAAACTTGGTTCGTTAAGGTCATTACCTACAAACCACCAACATATATACATCTATTTCATCTCCTTCCTAATTGTTATAAAACTTAATAATAATATATATCGTAATAATTCTAACACGATAAAATAATTAAGTCAATGAAAATAATGAAAAAAAATAAAAAAATATAACAATCGTATATTCCAACTATGGAACTATGGAACTATATAGGCGTAGTCCATATAGTCCCATAACAAAAGTATGTAAATAAAAAAAATGTATAAGAATTAAAAATCAATATCCAACAATGGAACAATGGAACACAATAAGGCACTGACCTATTGTGCATCATAATATTTAATATGAACTATCAAAAAGAAAGTTGCATATAAAAAATTATTCTCAAAAAAATCATAAAATCTGATTTTTATATCTATTTCATCACTTATATAAAAGCCAACAATTATTATAGTATTTTCGTTGTATTAAATGTATTGATTTAAGAACCTTAAAGCAAGTCGATTATTTGACCGAAAGGTCTCCCATAGGCGAATAACTCTTACGAGTGCGAAATGTGCAGATATGAATATCTCCACACTTCGTTTATTATTCTATTGCCTATGCCTCTCGGCTAAAATTATCTTGGTTGTTTAATGATCTTAAATGCAAAGACTACAACACTACAATAAAGGGCTTTTAAAGCGTTTATTTACCGATACGAATAATTATTCAGTCCAAATTAAAAAGGCTTCCAAAAGAGGCCACGCAATAAAATGAAGCGTTAGGCCTTTACTTTTTGGAAAACCTTTAAAATAAATCGTTTTTAATTAGTCGAAGCTGACCGACAAACGCCAGCCTTCACGATACCCTTTTTAATTAAGGAATACTTACAAGCATTAGCGTCCTTGAAGGTCTTAAAATGCTTATATCTAAAACTTGGTTCGTTAAGGTCATTACCTACAAACCACCAACATATATACATCTATTTCATCTCCTTCCTAATTGTTATAAAACTTAATAATAATATATATCGTAATAATTCTAACACGATAAAATAATTAAGTCAATGAAAATAATGAAAAAAAATAAAAAAATATAACAATCGTATATTCCAACTATGGAACTATGGAACTATATAGGCGTAGTCCATATAGTCCCATAACAAAAGTATGTAAATAAAAAAAATGTATAAGAATTAAAAATCAATATCCAACAATGGAACAATGGAACACAATAAGGCACTGACCTATTGTGCATCATAATATTTAATATGAACTATCAAAAAGAAAGTTGCATATAAAAAATTATTCTCAAAAAAATCATAAAATCTGATTTTTATATCTATTTCATCACTTATATAAAAGCCAACAATTATTATAGTATTTTCGTTGTATTAAATGTATTGATTTAAGAACCTTAAAGCAAGTCGATTATTTGACCGAAAGGTCTCCCATAGGCGAATAACTCTTACGAGTGCGAAATGTGCAGATATGAATATCTCCACACTTCGTTTATTATTCTATTGCCTATGCCTCTCGGATAAAATTATCTTGGTTGTTTAATGATCTTAAATGCAAAGACTACAACACTACAATAAAGGGCTTTTAAAGCGTTTATTTACCGATACGAATAATTATTCAGTCCAAATTAAAAAGGCTTCCAAAAGAGGCCACGCAATAAAATGAAGCGTTAGGCCTTTACTTTTTGGAAAACCTTTAAAATAAATCGTTTTTAATTAGTCGAAGCTGACCGACAAACGCCAGCCTTCACGATACCCTTTTTAATTAAGGAATACTTACAAGCATTAGCGTCCTTGAAGGTCTTAAAATGCTTATATCTAAAACTTGGTTCGTTAAGGTCATTACCTACAAACCACCAACATATATACATCTATTTCATCTCCTTCCTAATTGTTATAAAACTTAATAATAATATATATCGTAATAATTCTAACACGATAAAATAATTAAGTCAATGAAAATAATGAAAAAAAATAAAAAAATATAACAATCGTATATTCCAACTATGGAACTATGGAACTATATAGGCGTAGTCCATATAGTCCCATAACAAAAGTATGTAAATAAAAAAAATGTATAAGAATTAAAAATCAATATCCAACAATGGAACAATGGAACACAATAAGGCACTGACCTATTGTGCATCATAATATTTAATATGAACTATCAAAAAGAAAGTTGCATATAAAAAATTATTCTCAAAAAAATCATAAAATCTGATTTTTATATCTATTTCATCACTTATATAAAAGCCAACAATTATTATAGTATTTTCGTTGTATTAAATGTATTGATTTAAGAACCTTAAAGCAAGTCGATTATTTGACCGAAAGGTCTCCCATAGGCGAATAACTCTTACGAGTGCGAAATGTGCAGATATGAATATCTCCACACTTCGTTTATTATTCTATTGCCTATGCCTCTCGGCTAAAATTATCTTGGTTGTTTAATGATCTTAAATGCAAAGACTACAACACTACAATAAAGGGCTTTTAAAGCGTTTATTTACCGATACGAATAATTATTCAGTCCAAATTAAAAAGGCTTCCAAAAGAGGCCACGCAATAAAATGAAGCGTTAGGCCTTTACTTTTTGGAAAACCTTTAAAATAAATCGTTTTTAATTAGTCGAAGCTGACCGACAAACGCCAGCCTTCACGATACCCTTTTTAATTAAGGAATACTTACAAGCATTAGCGTCCTTGAAGGTCTTAAAATGCTTATATCTAAAACTTGGTTCGTTAAGGTCATTACCTACAAACCACCAACATATATACATCTATTTCATCTCCTTCCTAATTGTTATAAAACTTAATAATAATATATATCGTAATAATTCTAACACGATAAAATAATTAAGTCAATGAAAATAATGAAAAAAAATAAAAAAATATAACAATCGTATATTCCAACTATGGAACTATGGAACTATATAGGCGTAGTCCATATAGTCCCATAACAAAAGTATGTAAATAAAAAAAATGTATAAGAATTAAAAATCAATATCCAACAATGGAACAATGGAACACAATAAGGCACTGACCTATTGTGCATCATAATATTTAATATGAACTATCAAAAAGAAAGTTGCATATAAAAAATTATTCTCAAAAAAATCATAAAATCTGATTTTTATATCTATTTCATCACTTATATAAAAGCCAACAATTATTATAGTATTTTCGTTGTATTAAATGTATTGATTTAAGAACCTTAAAGCAAGTCGATTATTTGACCGAAAGGTCTCCCATAGGCGAATAACTCTTACGAGTGCGAAATGTGCAGATATGAATATCTCCACACTTCGTTTATTATTCTATTGCCTATGCCTCTCGGATAAAATTATCTTGGTTGTTTAATGATCTTAAATGCAAAGACTACAACACTACAATAAAGGGCTTTTAAAGCGTTTATTTACCGATACGAATAATTATTCAGTCCAAATTAAAAAGGCTTCCAAAAGAGGCCACGCAATAAAATGAAGCGTTAGGCCTTTACTTTTTGGAAAACCTTTAAAATAAATCGTTTTTAATTAGTCGAAGCTGACCGACAAACGCCAGCCTTCACGATACCCTTTTTAATTAAGGAATACTTACAAGCATTAGCGTCCTTGAAGGTCTTAAAATGCTTATATCTAAAACTTGGTTCGTTAAGGTCATTACCTACAAACCACCAACATATATACATCTATTTCATCTCCTTCCTAATTGTTATAAAACTTAATAATAATATATATCGTAATAATTCTAACACGATAAAATAATTAAGTCAATGAAAATAATGAAAAAAAATAAAAAAATATAACAATCGTATATTCCAACTATGGAACTATGGAACTATATAGGCGTAGTCCATATAGTCCCATAACAAAAGTATGTAAATAAAAAAAATGTATAAGAATTAAAAATCAATATCCAACAATGGAACAATGGAACACAATAAGGCACTGACCTATTGTGCATCATAATATTTAATATGAACTATCAAAAAGAAAGTTGCATATAAAAAATTATTCTCAAAAAAATCATAAAATCTGATTTTTATATCTATTTCATCACTTATATAAAAGCCAACAATTATTATAGTATTTTCGTTGTATTAAATGTATTGATTTAAGAACCTTAAAGCAAGTCGATTATTTGACCGAAAGGTCTCCCATAGGCGAATAACTCTTACGAGTGCGAAATGTGCAGATATGAATATCTCCACACTTCGTTTATTATTCTATTGCCTATGCCTCTCGGCTAAAATTATCTTGGTTGTTTAATGATCTTAAATGCAAAGACTACAACACTACAATAAAGGGCTTTTAAAGCGTTTATTTACCGATACGAATAATTATTCAGTCCAAATTAAAAAGGCTTCCAAAAGAGGCCACGCAATAAAATGAAGCGTTAGGCCTTTACTTTTTGGAAAACCTTTAAAATAAATCGTTTTTAATTAGTCGAAGCTGACCGACAAACGCCAGCCTTCACGATACCCTTTTTAATTAAGGAATACTTACAAGCATTAGCGTCCTTGAAGGTCTTAAAATGCTTATATCTAAAACTTGGTTCGTTAAGGTCATTACCTACAAACCACCAACATATATACATCTATTTCATCTCCTTCCTAATTGTTATAAAACTTAATAATAATATATATCGTAATAATTCTAACACGATAAAATAATTAAGTCAATGAAAATAATGAAAAAAAATAAAAAAATATAACAATCGTATATTCCAACTATGGAACTATGGAACTATATAGGCGTAGTCCATATAGTCCCATAACAAAAGTATGTAAATAAAAAAAATGTATAAGAATTAAAAATCAATATCCAACAATGGAACAATGGAACACAATAAGGCACTGACCTATTGTGCATCATAATATTTAATATGAACTATCAAAAAGAAAGTTGCATATAAAAAATTATTCTCAAAAAAATCATAAAATCTGATTTTTATATCTATTTCATCACTTATATAAAAGCCAACAATTATTATAGTATTTTCGTTGTATTAAATGTATTGATTTAAGAACCTTAAAGCAAGTCGATTATTTGACCGAAAGGTCTCCCATAGGCGAATAACTCTTACGAGTGCGAAATGTGCAGATATGAATATCTCCACACTTCGTTTATTATTCTATTGCCTATGCCTCTCGGCTAAAATTATCTTGGTTGTTTAATGATCTTAAATGCAAAGACTACAACACTACAATAAAGGGCTTTTAAAGCGTTTATTTACCGATACGAATAATTATTCAGTCCAAATTAAAAAGGCTTCCAAAAGAGGCCACGCAATAAAATGAAGCGTTAGGCCTTTACTTTTTGGAAAACCTTTAAAATAAATCGTTTTTAATTAGTCGAAGCTGACCGACAAACGCCAGCCTTCACGATACCCTTTTTAATTAAGGAATACTTACAAGCATTAGCGTCCTTGAAGGTCTTAAAATGCTTATATCTAAAACTTGGTTCGTTAAGGTCATTACCTACAAACCACCAACATATATACATCTATTTCATCTCCTTCCTAATTGTTATAAAACTTAATAATAATATATATCGTAATAATTCTAACACGATAAAATAATTAAGTCAATGAAAATAATGAAAAAAAATAAAAAAATATAACAATCGTATATTCCAACTATGGAACTATGGAACTATATAGGCGTAGTCCATATAGTCCCATAACAAAAGTATGTAAATAAAAAAAATGTATAAGAATTAAAAATCAATATCCAACAATGGAACAATGGAACACAATAAGGCACTGACCTATTGTGCATCATAATATTTAATATGAACTATCAAAAAGAAAGTTGCATATAAAAAATTATTCTCAAAAAAATCATAAAATCTGATTTTTATATCTATTTCATCACTTATATAAAAGCCAACAATTATTATAGTATTTTCGTTGTATTAAATGTATTGATTTAAGAACCTTAAAGCAAGTCGATTATTTGACCGAAAGGTCTCCCATAGGCGAATAACTCTTACGAGTGCGAAATGTGCAGATATGAATATCTCCACACTTCGTTTATTATTCTATTGCCTATGCCTCTCGGATAAAATTATCTTGGTTGTTTAATGATCTTAAATGCAAAGACTACAACACTACAATAAAGGGCTTTTAAAGCGTTTATTTACCGATACGAATAATTATTCAGTCCAAATTAAAAAGGCTTCCAAAAGAGGCCACGCAATAAAATGAAGCGTTAGGCCTTTACTTTTTGGAAAACCTTTAAAATAAATCGTTTTTAATTAGTCGAAGCTGACCGACAAACGCCAGCCTTCACGATACCCTTTTTAATTAAGGAATACTTACAAGCATTAGCGTCCTTGAAGGTCTTAAAATGCTTATATCTAAAACTTGGTTCGTTAAGGTCATTACCTACAAACCACCAACATATATACATCTATTTCATCTCCTTCCTAATTGTTATAAAACTTAATAATAATATATATCGTAATAATTCTAACACGATAAAATAATTAAGTCAATGAAAATAATGAAAAAAAATAAAAAAATATAACAATCGTATATTCCAACTATGGAACTATGGAACTATATAGGCGTAGTCCATATAGTCCCATAACAAAAGTATGTAAATAAAAAAAATGTATAAGAATTAAAAATCAATATCCAACAATGGAACAATGGAACACAATAAGGCACTGACCTATTGTGCATCATAATATTTAATATGAACTATCAAAAAGAAAGTTGCATATAAAAAATTATTCTCAAAAAAATCATAAAATCTGATTTTTATATCTATTTCATCACTTATATAAAAGCCAACAATTATTATAGTATTTTCGTTGTATTAAATGTATTGATTTAAGAACCTTAAAGCAAGTCGATTATTTGACCGAAAGGTCTCCCATAGGCGAATAACTCTTACGAGTGCGAAATGTGCAGATATGAATATCTCCACACTTCGTTTATTATTCTATTGCCTATGCCTCTCGGCTAAAATTATCTTGGTTGTTTAATGATCTTAAATGCAAAGACTACAACACTACAATAAAGGGCTTTTAAAGCGTTTATTTACCGATACGAATAATTATTCAGTCCAAATTAAAAAGGCTTCCAAAAGAGGCCACGCAATAAAATGAAGCGTTAGGCCTTTACTTTTTGGAAAACCTTTAAAATAAATCGTTTTTAATTAGTCGAAGCTGACCGACAAACGCCAGCCTTCACGATACCCTTTTTAATTAAGGAATACTTACAAGCATTAGCGTCCTTGAAGGTCTTAAAATGCTTATATCTAAAACTTGGTTCGTTAAGGTCATTACCTACAAACCACCAACATATATACATCTATTTCATCTCCTTCCTAATTGTTATAAAACTTAATAATAATATATATCGTAATAATTCTAACACGATAAAATAATTAAGTCAATGAAAATAATGAAAAAAAATAAAAAAATATAACAATCGTATATTCCAACTATGGAACTATGGAACTATATAGGCGTAGTCCATATAGTCCCATAACAAAAGTATGTAAATAAAAAAAATGTATAAGAATTAAAAATCAATATCCAACAATGGAACAATGGAACACAATAAGGCACTGACCTATTGTGCATCATAATATTTAATATGAACTATCAAAAAGAAAGTTGCATATAAAAAATTATTCTCAAAAAAATCATAAAATCTGATTTTTATATCTATTTCATCACTTATATAAAAGCCAACAATTATTATAGTATTTTCGTTGTATTAAATGTATTGATTTAAGAACCTTAAAGCAAGTCGATTATTTGACCGAAAGGTCTCCCATAGGCGAATAACTCTTACGAGTGCGAAATGTGCAGATATGAATATCTCCACACTTCGTTTATTATTCTATTGCCTATGCCTCTCGGCTAAAATTATCTTGGTTGTTTAATGATCTTAAATGCAAAGACTACAACACTACAATAA
This sequence comes from Cylicocyclus nassatus, assembly GCA_958299035.1. Classification (NCBI taxonomy): domain Eukaryota; kingdom Metazoa; phylum Nematoda; class Chromadorea; order Rhabditida; family Strongylidae; genus Cylicocyclus; species Cylicocyclus nassatus. The sequence goes on from CATQJL010000033.1 coordinate 11,406, forward strand.
AGGGCTTTTAAAGCGTTTATTTACCGATACGAATAATTATTCAGTCCAAATTAAAAAGGCTTCCAAAAGAGGCCACGCAATAAAATGAAGCGTTAGGCCTTTACTTTTTGGAAAACCTTTAAAATAAATCGTTTTTAATTAGTCGAAGCTGACCGACAAACGCCAGCCTTCACGATACCCTTTTTAATTAAGGAATACTTACAAGCATTAGCGTCCTTGAAGGTCTTAAAATGCTTATATCTAAAACTTGGTTCGTTAAGGTCATTACCTACAAACCACCAACATATATACATCTATTTCATCTCCTTCCTAATTGTTATAAAACTTAATAATAATATATATCGTAATAATTCTAACACGATAAAATAATTAAGTCAATGAAAATAATGAAAAAAAATAAAAAAATATAACAATCGTATATTCCAACTATGGAACTATGGAACTATATAGGCGTAGTCCATATAGTCCCATAACAAAAGTATGTAAATAAAAAAAAATGTATAAGAATTAAAAATCAATATCCAACAATGGAACAATGGAACACAATAAGGCACTGACCTATTGTGCATCATAATATTTAATATGAACTATCAAAAAGAAAGTTGCATATAAAAAATTATTCTCAAAAAAATCATAAAATCTGATTTTTATATCTATTTCATCACTTATATAAAAGCCAACAATTATTATAGTATTTTCGTTGTATTAAATGTATTGATTTAAGAACCTTAAAGCAAGTCGATTATTTGACCGAAAGGTCTCCCATAGGCGAATAACTCTTACGAGTGCGAAATGTGCAGATATGAATATCTCCACACTTCGTTTATTATTCTATTGCCTATGCCTCTCGGCTAAAATTATCTTGGTTGTTTAATGATCTTAAATGCAAAGACTACAACACTACAATAAAGGGCTTTTAAAGCGTTTATTTACCGATACGAATAATTATTCAGTCCAAATTAAAAAGGCTTCCAAAAGAGGCCACGCAATAAAATGAAGCGTTAGGCCTTTACTTTTTGGAAAACCTTTAAAATAAATCGTTTTTAATTAGTCGAAGCTGACCGACAAACGCCAGCCTTCACGATACCCTTTTTAATTAAGGAATACTTACAAGCATTAGCGTCCTTGAAGGTCTTAAAATGCTTATATCTAAAACTTGGTTCGTTAAGGTCATTACCTACAAACCACCAACATATATACATCTATTTCATCTCCTTCCTAATTGTTATAAAACTTAATAATAATATATATCGTAATAATTCTAACACGATAAAATAATTAAGTCAATGAAAATAATGAAAAAAAATAAAAAAATATAACAATCGTATATTCCAACTATGGAACTATGGAACTATATAGGCGTAGTCCATATAGTCCCATAACAAAAGTATGTAAATAAAAAAAATGTATAAGAATTAAAAATCAATATCCAACAATGGAACAATGGAACACAATAAGGCACTGACCTATTGTGCATCATAATATTTAATATGAACTATCAAAAAGAAAGTTGCATATAAAAAATTATTCTCAAAAAAATCATAAAATCTGATTTTTATATCTATTTCATCACTTATATAAAAGCCAACAATTATTATAGTATTTTCGTTGTATTAAATGTATTGATTTAAGAACCTTAAAGCAAGTCGATTATTTGACCGAAAGGTCTCCCATAGGCGAATAACTCTTACGAGTGCGAAATGTGCAGATATGAATATCTCCACACTTCGTTTATTATTCTATTGCCTATGCCTCTCGGCTAAAATTATCTTGGTTGTTTAATGATCTTAAATGCAAAGACTACAACACTACAATAAAGGGCTTTTAAAGCGTTTATTTACCGATACGAATAATTATTCAGTCCAAATTAAAAAGGCTTCCAAAAGAGGCCACGCAATAAAATGAAGCGTTAGGCCTTTACTTTTTGGAAAACCTTTAAAATAAATCGTTTTTAATTAGTCGAAGCTGACCGACAAACGCCAGCCTTCACGATACCCTTTTTAATTAAGGAATACTTACAAGCATTAGCGTCCTTGAAGGTCTTAAAATGCTTATATCTAAAACTTGGTTCGTTAAGGTCATTACCTACAAACCACCAACATATATACATCTATTTCATCTCCTTCCTAATTGTTATAAAACTTAATAATAATATATATCGTAATAATTCTAACACGATAAAATAATTAAGTCAATGAAAATAATGAAAAAAAATAAAAAAATATAACAATCGTATATTCCAACTATGGAACTATGGAACTATATAGGCGTAGTCCATATAGTCCCATAACAAAAGTATGTAAATAAAAAAAAATGTATAAGAATTAAAAATCAATATCCAACAATGGAACAATGGAACACAATAAGGCACTGACCTATTGTGCATCATAATATTTAATATGAACTATCAAAAAGAAAGTTGCATATAAAAAATTATTCTCAAAAAAATCATAAAATCTGATTTTTATATCTATTTCATCACTTATATAAAAGCCAACAATTATTATAGTATTTTCGTTGTATTAAATGTATTGATTTAAGAACCTTAAAGCAAGTCGATTATTTGACCGAAAGGTCTCCCATAGGCGAATAACTCTTACGAGTGCGAAATGTGCAGATATGAATATCTCCACACTTCGTTTATTATTCTATTGCCTATGCCTCTCGGCTAAAATTATCTTGGTTGTTTAATGATCTTAAATGCAAAGACTACAACACTACAATAAAGGGCTTTTAAAGCGTTTATTTACCGATACGAATAATTATTCAGTCCAAATTAAAAAGGCTTCCAAAAGAGGCCACGCAATAAAATGAAGCGTTAGGCCTTTACTTTTTGGAAAACCTTTAAAATAAATCGTTTTTAATTAGTCGAAGCTGACCGACAAACGCCAGCCTTCACGATACCCTTTTTAATTAAGGAATACTTACAAGCATTAGCGTCCTTGAAGGTCTTAAAATGCTTATATCTAAAACTTGGTTCGTTAAGGTCATTACCTACAAACCACCAACATATATACATCTATTTCATCTCCTTCCTAATTGTTATAAAACTTAATAATAATATATATCGTAATAATTCTAACACGATAAAATAATTAAGTCAATGAAAATAATGAAAAAAAATAAAAAAATATAACAATCGTATATTCCAACTATGGAACTATGGAACTATATAGGCGTAGTCCATATAGTCCCATAACAAAAGTATGTAAATAAAAAAAATGTATAAGAATTAAAAATCAATATCCAACAATGGAACAATGGAACACAATAAGGCACTGACCTATTGTGCATCATAATATTTAATATGAACTATCAAAAAGAAAGTTGCATATAAAAAATTATTCTCAAAAAAATCATAAAATCTGATTTTTATATCTATTTCATCACTTATATAAAAGCCAACAATTATTATAGTATTTTCGTTGTATTAAATGTATTGATTTAAGAACCTTAAAGCAAGTCGATTATTTGACCGAAAGGTCTCCCATAGGCGAATAACTCTTACGAGTGCGAAATGTGCAGATATGAATATCTCCACACTTCGTTTATTATTCTATTGCCTATGCCTCTCGGCTAAAATTATCTTGGTTGTTTAATGATCTTAAATGCAAAGACTACAACACTACAATAAAGGGCTTTTAAAGCGTTTATTTACCGATACGAATAATTATTCAGTCCAAATTAAAAAGGCTTCCAAAAGAGGCCACGCAATAAAATGAAGCGTTAGGCCTTTACTTTTTGGAAAACCTTTAAAATAAATCGTTTTTAATTAGTCGAAGCTGACCGACAAACGCCAGCCTTCACGATACCCTTTTTAATTAAGGAATACTTACAAGCATTAGCGTCCTTGAAGGTCTTAAAATGCTTATATCTAAAACTTGGTTCGTTAAGGTCATTACCTACAAACCACCAACATATATACATCTATTTCATCTCCTTCCTAATTGTTATAAAACTTAATAATAATATATATCGTAATAATTCTAACACGATAAAATAATTAAGTCAATGAAAATAATGAAAAAAAATAAAAAAATATAACAATCGTATATTCCAACTATGGAACTATGGAACTATATAGGCGTAGTCCATATAGTCCCATAACAAAAGTATGTAAATAAAAAAAATGTATAAGAATTAAAAATCAATATCCAACAATGGAACAATGGAACACAATAAGGCACTGACCTATTGTGCATCATAATATTTAATATGAACTATCAAAAAGAAAGTTGCATATAAAAAATTATTCTCAAAAAAATCATAAAATCTGATTTTTATATCTATTTCATCACTTATATAAAAGCCAACAATTATTATAGTATTTTCGTTGTATTAAATGTATTGATTTAAGAACCTTAAAGCAAGTCGATTATTTGACCGAAAGGTCTCCCATAGGCGAATAACTCTTACGAGTGCGAAATGTGCAGATATGAATATCTCCACACTTCGTTTATTATTCTATTGCCTATGCCTCTCGGCTAAAATTATCTTGGTTGTTTAATGATCTTAAATGCAAAGACTACAACACTACAATAAAGGGCTTTTAAAGCGTTTATTTACCGATACGAATAATTATTCAGTCCAAATTAAAAAGGCTTCCAAAAGAGGCCACGCAATAAAATGAAGCGTTAGGCCTTTACTTTTTGGAAAACCTTTAAAATAAATCGTTTTTAATTAGTCGAAGCTGACCGACAAACGCCAGCCTTCACGATACCCTTTTTAATTAAGGAATACTTACAAGCATTAGCGTCCTTGAAGGTCTTAAAATGCTTATATCTAAAACTTGGTTCGTTAAGGTCATTACCTACAAACCACCAACATATATACATCTATTTCATCTCCTTCCTAATTGTTATAAAACTTAATAATAATATATATCGTAATAATTCTAACACGATAAAATAATTAAGTCAATGAAAATAATGAAAAAAAATAAAAAAATATAACAATCGTATATTCCAACTATGGAACTATGGAACTATATAGGCGTAGTCCATATAGTCCCATAACAAAAGTATGTAAATAAAAAAAATGTATAAGAATTAAAAATCAATATCCAACAATGGAACAATGGAACACAATAAGGCACTGACCTATTGTGCATCATAATATTTAATATGAACTATCAAAAAGAAAGTTGCATATAAAAAATTATTCTCAAAAAAATCATAAAATCTGATTTTTATATCTATTTCATCACTTATATAAAAGCCAACAATTATTATAGTATTTTCGTTGTATTAAATGTATTGATTTAAGAACCTTAAAGCAAGTCGATTATTTGACCGAAAGGTCTCCCATAGGCGAATAACTCTTACGAGTGCGAAATGTGCAGATATGAATATCTCCACACTTCGTTTATTATTCTATTGCCTATGCCTCTCGGCTAAAATTATCTTGGTTGTTTAATGATCTTAAATGCAAAGACTACAACACTACAATAAAGGGCTTTTAAAGCGTTTATTTACCGATACGAATAATTATTCAGTCCAAATTAAAAAGGCTTCCAAAAGAGGCCACGCAATAAAATGAAGCGTTAGGCCTTTACTTTTTGGAAAACCTTTAAAATAAATCGTTTTTAATTAGTCGAAGCTGACCGACAAACGCCAGCCTTCACGATACCCTTTTTAATTAAGGAATACTTACAAGCATTAGCGTCCTTGAAGGTCTTAAAATGCTTATATCTAAAACTTGGTTCGTTAAGGTCATTACCTACAAACCACCAACATATATACATCTATTTCATCTCCTTCCTAATTGTTATAAAACTTAATAATAATATATATCGTAATAATTCTAACACGATAAAATAATTAAGTCAATGAAAATAATGAAAAAAAATAAAAAAATATAACAATCGTATATTCCAACTATGGAACTATGGAACTATATAGGCGTAGTCCATATAGTCCCATAACAAAAGTATGTAAATAAAAAAAATGTATAAGAATTAAAAATCAATATCCAACAATGGAACAATGGAACACAATAAGGCACTGACCTATTGTGCATCATAATATTTAATATGAACTATCAAAAAGAAAGTTGCATATAAAAAATTATTCTCAAAAAAATCATAAAATCTGATTTTTATATCTATTTCATCACTTATATAAAAGCCAACAATTATTATAGTATTTTCGTTGTATTAAATGTATTGATTTAAGAACCTTAAAGCAAGTCGATTATTTGACCGAAAGGTCTCCCATAGGCGAATAACTCTTACGAGTGCGAAATGTGCAGATATGAATATCTCCACACTTCGTTTATTATTCTATTGCCTATGCCTCTCGGATAAAATTATCTTGGTTGTTTAATGATCTTAAATGCAAAGACTACAACACTACAATAAAGGGCTTTTAAAGCGTTTATTTACCGATACGAATAATTATTCAGTCCAAATTAAAAAGGCTTCCAAAAGAGGCCACGCAATAAAATGAAGCGTTAGGCCTTTACTTTTTGGAAAACCTTTAAAATAAATCGTTTTTAATTAGTCGAAGCTGACCGACAAACGCCAGCCTTCACGATACCCTTTTTAATTAAGGAATACTTACAAGCATTAGCGTCCTTGAAGGTCTTAAAATGCTTATATCTAAAACTTGGTTCGTTAAGGTCATTACCTACAAACCACCAACATATATACATCTATTTCATCTCCTTCCTAATTGTTATAAAACTTAATAATAATATATATCGTAATAATTCTAACACGATAAAATAATTAAGTCAATGAAAATAATGAAAAAAAATAAAAAAATATAACAATCGTATATTCCAACTATGGAACTATGGAACTATATAGGCGTAGTCCATATAGTCCCATAACAAAAGTATGTAAATAAAAAAAATGTATAAGAATTAAAAATCAATATCCAACAATGGAACAATGGAACACAATAAGGCACTGACCTATTGTGCATCATAATATTTAATATGAACTATCAAAAAGAAAGTTGCATATAAAAAATTATTCTCAAAAAAATCATAAAATCTGATTTTTATATCTATTTCATCACTTATATAAAAGCCAACAATTATTATAGTATTTTCGTTGTATTAAATGTATTGATTTAAGAACCTTAAAGCAAGTCGATTATTTGACCGAAAGGTCTCCCATAGGCGAATAACTCTTACGAGTGCGAAATGTGCAGATATGAATATCTCCACACTTCGTTTATTATTCTATTGCCTATGCCTCTCGGCTAAAATTATCTTGGTTGTTTAATGATCTTAAATGCAAAGACTACAACACTACAATAAAGGGCTTTTAAAGCGTTTATTTACCGATACGAATAATTATTCAGTCCAAATTAAAAAGGCTTCCAAAAGAGGCCACGCAATAAAATGAAGCGTTAGGCCTTTACTTTTTGGAAAACCTTTAAAATAAATCGTTTTTAATTAGTCGAAGCTGACCGACAAACGCCAGCCTTCACGATACCCTTTTTAATTAAGGAATACTTACAAGCATTAGCGTCCTTGAAGGTCTTAAAATGCTTATATCTAAAACTTGGTTCGTTAAGGTCATTACCTACAAACCACCAACATATATACATCTATTTCATCTCCTTCCTAATTGTTATAAAACTTAATAATAATATATATCGTAATAATTCTAACACGATAAAATAATTAAGTCAATGAAAATAATGAAAAAAAATAAAAAAATATAACAATCGTATATTCCAACTATGGAACTATGGAACTATATAGGCGTAGTCCATATAGTCCCATAACAAAAGTATGTAAATAAAAAAAATGTATAAGAATTAAAAATCAATATCCAACAATGGAACAATGGAACACAATAAGGCACTGACCTATTGTGCATCATAATATTTAATATGAACTATCAAAAAGAAAGTTGCATATAAAAAATTATTCTCAAAAAAATCATAAAATCTGATTTTTATATCTATTTCATCACTTATATAAAAGCCAACAATTATTATAGTATTTTCGTTGTATTAAATGTATTGATTTAAGAACCTTAAAGCAAGTCGATTATTTGACCGAAAGGTCTCCCATAGGCGAATAACTCTTACGAGTGCGAAATGTGCAGATATGAATATCTCCACACTTCGTTTATTATTCTATTGCCTATGCCTCTCGGCTAAAATTATCTTGGTTGTTTAATGATCTTAAATGCAAAGACTACAACACTACAATAAAGGGCTTTTAAAGCGTTTATTTACCGATACGAATAATTATTCAGTCCAAATTAAAAAGGCTTCCAAAAGAGGCCACGCAATAAAATGAAGCGTTAGGCCTTTACTTTTTGGAAAACCTTTAAAATAAATCGTTTTTAATTAGTCGAAGCTGACCGACAAACGCCAGCCTTCACGATACCCTTTTTAATTAAGGAATACTTACAAGCATTAGCGTCCTTGAAGGTCTTAAAATGCTTATATCTAAAACTTGGTTCGTTAAGGTCATTACCTACAAACCACCAACATATATACATCTATTTCATCTCCTTCCTAATTGTTATAAAACTTAATAATAATATATATCGTAATAATTCTAACACGATAAAATAATTAAGTCAATGAAAATAATGAAAAAAAATAAAAAAATATAACAATCGTATATTCCAACTATGGAACTATGGAACTATATAGGCGTAGTCCATATAGTCCCATAACAAAAGTATGTAAATAAAAAAAATGTATAAGAATTAAAAATCAATATCCAACAATGGAACAATGGAACACAATAAGGCACTGACCTATTGTGCATCATAATATTTAATATGAACTATCAAAAAGAAAGTTGCATATAAAAAATTATTCTCAAAAAAATCATAAAATCTGATTTTTATATCTATTTCATCACTTATATAAAAGCCAACAATTATTATAGTATTTTCGTTGTATTAAATGTATTGATTTAAGAACCTTAAAGCAAGTCGATTATTTGACCGAAAGGTCTCCCATAGGCGAATAACTCTTACGAGTGCGAAATGTGCAGATATGAATATCTCCACACTTCGTTTATTATTCTATTGCCTATGCCTCTCGGATAAAATTATCTTGGTTGTTTAATGATCTTAAATGCAAAGACTACAACACTACAATAAAGGGCTTTTAAAGCGTTTATTTACCGATACGAATAATTATTCAGTCCAAATTAAAAAGGCTTCCAAAAGAGGCCACGCAATAAAATGAAGCGTTAGGCCTTTACTTTTTGGAAAACCTTTAAAATAAATCGTTTTTAATTAGTCGAAGCTGACCGACAAACGCCAGCCTTCACGATACCCTTTTTAATTAAGGAATACTTACAAGCATTAGCGTCCTTGAAGGTCTTAAAATGCTTATATCTAAAACTTGGTTCGTTAAGGTCATTACCTACAAACCACCAACATATATACATCTATTTCATCTCCTTCCTAATTGTTATAAAACTTAATAATAATATATATCGTAATAATTCTAACACGATAAAATAATTAAGTCAATGAAAATAATGAAAAAAAATAAAAAAATATAACAATCGTATATTCCAACTATGGAACTATGGAACTATATAGGCGTAGTCCATATAGTCCCATAACAAAAGTATGTAAATAAAAAAAATGTATAAGAATTAAAAATCAATATCCAACAATGGAACAATGGAACACAATAAGGCACTGACCTATTGTGCATCATAATATTTAATATGAACTATCAAAAAGAAAGTTGCATATAAAAAATTATTCTCAAAAAAATCATAAAATCTGATTTTTATATCTATTTCATCACTTATATAAAAGCCAACAATTATTATAGTATTTTCGTTGTATTAAATGTATTGATTTAAGAACCTTAAAGCAAGTCGATTATTTGACCGAAAGGTCTCCCATAGGCGAATAACTCTTACGAGTGCGAAATGTGCAGATATGAATATCTCCACACTTCGTTTATTATTCTATTGCCTATGCCTCTCGGCTAAAATTATCTTGGTTGTTTAATGATCTTAAATGCAAAGACTACAACACTACAATAAAGGGCTTTTAAAGCGTTTATTTACCGATACGAATAATTATTCAGTCCAAATTAAAAAGGCTTCCAAAAGAGGCCACGCAATAAAATGAAGCGTTAGGCCTTTACTTTTTGGAAAACCTTTAAAATAAATCGTTTTTAATTAGTCGAAGCTGACCGACAAACGCCAGCCTTCACGATACCCTTTTTAATTAAGGAATACTTACAAGCATTAGCGTCCTTGAAGGTCTTAAAATGCTTATATCTAAAACTTGGTTCGTTAAGGTCATTACCTACAAACCACCAACATATATACATCTATTTCATCTCCTTCCTAATTGTTATAAAACTTAATAATAATATATATCGTAATAATTCTAACACGATAAAATAATTAAGTCAATGAAAATAATGAAAAAAAATAAAAAAATATAACAATCGTATATTCCAACTATGGAACTATGGAACTATATAGGCGTAGTCCATATAGTCCCATAACAAAAGTATGTAAATAAAAAAAATGTATAAGAATTAAAAATCAATATCCAACAATGGAACAATGGAACACAATAAGGCACTGACCTATTGTGCATCATAATATTTAATATGAACTATCAAAAAGAAAGTTGCATATAAAAAATTATTCTCAAAAAAATCATAAAATCTGATTTTTATATCTATTTCATCACTTATATAAAAGCCAACAATTATTATAGTATTTTCGTTGTATTAAATGTATTGATTTAAGAACCTTAAAGCAAGTCGATTATTTGACCGAAAGGTCTCCCATAGGCGAATAACTCTTACGAGTGCGAAATGTGCAGATATGAATATCTCCACACTTCGTTTATTATTCTATTGCCTATGCCTCTCGGCTAAAATTATCTTGGTTGTTTAATGATCTTAAATGCAAAGACTACAACACTACAATAAAGGGCTTTTAAAGCGTTTATTTACCGATACGAATAATTATTCAGTCCAAATTAAAAAGGCTTCCAAAAGAGGCCACGCAATAAAATGAAGCGTTAGGCCTTTACTTTTTGGAAAACCTTTAAAATAAATCGTTTTTAATTAGTCGAAGCTGACCGACAAACGCCAGCCTTCACGATACCCTTTTTAATTAAGGAATACTTACAAGCATTAGCGTCCTTGAAGGTCTTAAAATGCTTATATCTAAAACTTGGTTCGTTAAGGTCATTACCTACAAACCACCAACATATATACATCTATTTCATCTCCTTCCTAATTGTTATAAAACTTAATAATAATATATATCGTAATAATTCTAACACGATAAAATAATTAAGTCAATGAAAATAATGAAAAAAAATAAAAAAATATAACAATCGTATATTCCAACTATGGAACTATGGAACTATATAGGCGTAGTCCATATAGTCCCATAACAAAAGTATGTAAATAAAAAAAATGTATAAGAATTAAAAATCAATATCCAACAATGGAACAATGGAACACAATAAGGCACTGACCTATTGTGCATCATAATATTTAATATGAACTATCAAAAAGAAAGTTGCATATAAAAAATTATTCTCAAAAAAATCATAAAATCTGATTTTTATATCTATTTCATCACTTATATAAAAGCCAACAATTATTATAGTATTTTCGTTGTATTAAATGTATTGATTTAAGAACCTTAAAGCAAGTCGATTATTTGACCGAAAGGTCTCCCATAGGCGAATAACTCTTACGAGTGCGAAATGTGCAGATATGAATATCTCCACACTTCGTTTATTATTCTATTGCCTATGCCTCTCGGCTAAAATTATCTTGGTTGTTTAATGATCTTAAATGCAAAGACTACAACACTACAATAAAGGGCTTTTAAAGCGTTTATTTACCGATACGAATAATTATTCAGTCCAAATTAAAAAGGCTTCCAAAAGAGGCCACGCAATAAAATGAAGCGTTAGGCCTTTACTTTTTGGAAAACCTTTAAAATAAATCGTTTTTAATTAGTCGAAGCTGACCGACAAACGCCAGCCTTCACGATACCCTTTTTAATTAAGGAATACTTACAAGCATTAGCGTCCTTGAAGGTCTTAAAATGCTTATATCTAAAACTTGGTTCGTTAAGGTCATTACCTACAAACCACCAACATATATACATCTATTTCATCTCCTTCCTAATTGTTATAAAACTTAATAATAATATATATCGTAATAATTCTAACACGATAAAATAATTAAGTCAATGAAAATAATGAAAAAAAATAAAAAAATATAACAATCGTATATTCCAACTATGGAACTATGGAACTATATAGGCGTAGTCCATATAGTCCCATAACAAAAGTATGTAAATAAAAAAAATGTATAAGAATTAAAAATCAATATCCAACAATGGAACAATGGAACACAATAAGGCACTGACCTATTGTGCATCATAATATTTAATATGAACTATCAAAAAGAAAGTTGCATATAAAAAATTATTCTCAAAAAAATCATAAAATCTGATTTTTATATCTATTTCATCACTTATATAAAAGCCAACAATTATTATAGTATTTTCGTTGTATTAAATGTATTGATTTAAGAACCTTAAAGCAAGTCGATTATTTGACCGAAAGGTCTCCCATAGGCGAATAACTCTTACGAGTGCGAAATGTGCAGATATGAATATCTCCACACTTCGTTTATTATTCTATTGCCTATGCCTCTCGGCTAAAATTATCTTGGTTGTTTAATGATCTTAAATGCAAAGACTACAACACTACAATAAAGGGCTTTTAAAGCGTTTATTTACCGATACGAATAATTATTCAGTCCAAATTAAAAAGGCTTCCAAAAGAGGCCACGCAATAAAATGAAGCGTTAGGCCTTTACTTTTTGGAAAACCTTTAAAATAAATCGTTTTTAATTAGTCGAAGCTGACCGACAAACGCCAGCCTTCACGATACCCTTTTTAATTAAGGAATACTTACAAGCATTAGCGTCCTTGAAGGTCTTAAAATGCTTATATCTAAAACTTGGTTCGTTAAGGTCATTACCTACAAACCACCAACATATATACATCTATTTCATCTCCTTCCTAATTGTTATAAAACTTAATAATAATATATATCGTAATAATTCTAACACGATAAAATAATTAAGTCAATGAAAATAATGAAAAAAAATAAAAAAATATAACAATCGTATATTCCAACTATGGAACTATGGAACTATATAGGCGTAGTCCATATAGTCCCATAACAAAAGTATGTAAATAAAAAAAATGTATAAGAATTAAAAATCAATATCCAACAATGGAACAATGGAACACAATAAGGCACTGACCTATTGTGCATCATAATATTTAATATGAACTATCAAAAAGAAAGTTGCATATAAAAAATTATTCTCAAAAAAATCATAAAATCTGATTTTTATATCTATTTCATCACTTATATAAAAGCCAACAATTATTATAGTATTTTCGTTGTATTAAATGTATTGATTTAAGAACCTTAAAGCAAGTCGATTATTTGACCGAAAGGTCTCCCATAGGCGAATAACTCTTACGAGTGCGAAATGTGCAGATATGAATATCTCCACACTTCGTTTATTATTCTATTGCCTATGCCTCTCGGATAAAATTATCTTGGTTGTTTAATGATCTTAAATGCAAAGACTACAACACTACAATAAAGGGCTTTTAAAGCGTTTATTTACCGATACGAATAATTATTCAGTCCAAATTAAAAAGGCTTCCAAAAGAGGCCACGCAATAAAATGAAGCGTTAGGCCTTTACTTTTTGGAAAACCTTTAAAATAAATCGTTTTTAATTAGTCGAAGCTGACCGACAAACGCCAGCCTTCACGATACCCTTTTTAATTAAGGAATACTTACAAGCATTAGCGTCCTTGAAGGTCTTAAAATGCTTATATCTAAAACTTGGTTCGTTAAGGTCATTACCTACAAACCACCAACATATATACATCTATTTCATCTCCTTCCTAATTGTTATAAAACTTAATAATAATATATATCGTAATAATTCTAACACGATAAAATAATTAAGTCAATGAAAATAATGAAAAAAAATAAAAAAATATAACAATCGTATATTCCAACTATGGAACTATGGAACTATATAGGCGTAGTCCATATAGTCCCATAACAAAAGTATGTAAATAAAAAAAATGTATAAGAATTAAAAATCAATATCCAACAATGGAACAATGGAACACAATAAGGCACTGACCTATTGTGCATCATAATATTTAATATGAACTATCAAAAAGAAAGTTGCATATAAAAAATTATTCTCAAAAAAATCATAAAATCTGATTTTTATATCTATTTCATCACTTATATAAAAGCCAACAATTATTATAGTATTTTCGTTGTATTAAATGTATTGATTTAAGAACCTTAAAGCAAGTCGATTATTTGACCGAAAGGTCTCCCATAGGCGAATAACTCTTACGAGTGCGAAATGTGCAGATATGAATATCTCCACACTTCGTTTATTATTCTATTGCCTATGCCTCTCGGCTAAAATTATCTTGGTTGTTTAATGATCTTAAATGCAAAGACTACAACACTACAATAAAGGGCTTTTAAAGCGTTTATTTACCGATACGAATAATTATTCAGTCCAAATTAAAAAGGCTTCCAAAAGAGGCCACGCAATAAAATGAAGCGTTAGGCCTTTACTTTTTGGAAAACCTTTAAAATAAATCGTTTTTAATTAGTCGAAGCTGACCGACAAACGCCAGCCTTCACGATACCCTTTTTAATTAAGGAATACTTACAAGCATTAGCGTCCTTGAAGGTCTTAAAATGCTTATATCTAAAACTTGGTTCGTTAAGGTCATTACCTACAAACCACCAACATATATACATCTATTTCATCTCCTTCCTAATTGTTATAAAACTTAATAATAATATATATCGTAATAATTCTAACACGATAAAATAATTAAGTCAATGAAAATAATGAAAAAAAATAAAAAAATATAACAATCGTATATTCCAACTATGGAACTATGGAACTATATAGGCGTAGTCCATATAGTCCCATAACAAAAGTATGTAAATAAAAAAAATGTATAAGAATTAAAAATCAATATCCAACAATGGAACAATGGAACACAATAAGGCACTGACCTATTGTGCATCATAATATTTAATATGAACTATCAAAAAGAAAGTTGCATATAAAAAATTATTCTCAAAAAAATCATAAAATCTGATTTTTATATCTATTTCATCACTTATATAAAAGCCAACAATTATTATAGTATTTTCGTTGTATTAAATGTATTGATTTAAGAACCTTAAAGCAAGTCGATTATTTGACCGAAAGGTCTCCCATAGGCGAATAACTCTTACGAGTGCGAAATGTGCAGATATGAATATCTCCACACTTCGTTTATTATTCTATTGCCTATGCCTCTCGGCTAAAATTATCTTGGTTGTTTAATGATCTTAAATGCAAAGACTACAACACTACAATAAAGGGCTTTTAAAGCGTTTATTTACCGATACGAATAATTATTCAGTCCAAATTAAAAAGGCTTCCAAAAGAGGCCACGCAATAAAATGAAGCGTTAGGCCTTTACTTTTTGGAAAACCTTTAAAATAAATCGTTTTTAATTAGTCGAAGCTGACCGACAAACGCCAGCCTTCACGATACCCTTTTTAATTAAGGAATACTTACAAGCATTAGCGTCCTTGAAGGTCTTAAAATGCTTATATCTAAAACTTGGTTCGTTAAGGTCATTACCTACAAACCACCAACATATATACATCTATTTCATCTCCTTCCTAATTGTTATAAAACTTAATAATAATATATATCGTAATAATTCTAACACGATAAAATAATTAAGTCAATGAAAATAATGAAAAAAAATAAAAAAATATAACAATCGTATATTCCAACTATGGAACTATGGAACTATATAGGCGTAGTCCATATAGTCCCATAACAAAAGTATGTAAATAAAAAAAATGTATAAGAATTAAAAATCAATATCCAACAATGGAACAATGGAACACAATAAGGCACTGACCTATTGTGCATCATAATATTTAATATGAACTATCAAAAAGAAAGTTGCATATAAAAAATTATTCTCAAAAAAATCATAAAATCTGATTTTTATATCTATTTCATCACTTATATAAAAGCCAACAATTATTATAGTATTTTCGTTGTATTAAATGTATTGATTTAAGAACCTTAAAGCAAGTCGATTATTTGACCGAAAGGTCTCCCATAGGCGAATAACTCTTACGAGTGCGAAATGTGCAGATATGAATATCTCCACACTTCGTTTATTATTCTATTGCCTATGCCTCTCGGCTAAAATTATCTTGGTTGTTTAATGATCTTAAATGCAAAGACTACAACACTACAATAAAGGGCTTTTAAAGCGTTTATTTACCGATACGAATAATTATTCAGTCCAAATTAAAAAGGCTTCCAAAAGAGGCCACGCAATAAAATGAAGCGTTAGGCCTTTACTTTTTGGAAAACCTTTAAAATAAATCGTTTTTAATTAGTCGAAGCTGACCGACAAACGCCAGCCTTCACGATACCCTTTTTAATTAAGGAATACTTACAAGCATTAGCGTCCTTGAAGGTCTTAAAATGCTTATATCTAAAACTTGGTTCGTTAAGGTCATTACCTACAAACCACCAACATATATACATCTATTTCATCTCCTTCCTAATTGTTATAAAACTTAATAATAATATATATCGTAATAATTCTAACACGATAAAATAATTAAGTCAATGAAAATAATGAAAAAAAATAAAAAAATATAACAATCGTATATTCCAACTATGGAACTATGGAACTATATAGGCGTAGTCCATATAGTCCCATAACAAAAGTATGTAAATAAAAAAAATGTATAAGAATTAAAAATCAATATCCAACAATGGAACAATGGAACACAATAAGGCACTGACCTATTGTGCATCATAATATTTAATATGAACTATCAAAAAGAAAGTTGCATATAAAAAATTATTCTCAAAAAAATCATAAAATCTGATTTTTATATCTATTTCATCACTTATATAAAAGCCAACAATTATTATAGTATTTTCGTTGTATTAAATGTATTGATTTAAGAACCTTAAAGCAAGTCGATTATTTGACCGAAAGGTCTCCCATAGGCGAATAACTCTTACGAGTGCGAAATGTGCAGATATGAATATCTCCACACTTCGTTTATTATTCTATTGCCTATGCCTCTCGGCTAAAATTATCTTGGTTGTTTAATGATCTTAAATGCAAAGACTACAACACTACAATAAAGGGCTTTTAAAGCGTTTATTTACCGATACGAATAATTATTCAGTCCAAATTAAAAAGGCTTCCAAAAGAGGCCACGCAATAAAATGAAGCGTTAGGCCTTTACTTTTTGGAAAACCTTTAAAATAAATCGTTTTTAATTAGTCGAAGCTGACCGACAAACGCCAGCCTTCACGATACCCTTTTTAATTAAGGAATACTTACAAGCATTAGCGTCCTTGAAGGTCTTAAAATGCTTATATCTAAAACTTGGTTCGTTAAGGTCATTACCTACAAACCACCAACATATATACATCTATTTCATCTCCTTCCTAATTGTTATAAAACTTAATAATAATATATATCGTAATAATTCTAACACGATAAAATAATTAAGTCAATGAAAATAATGAAAAAAAATAAAAAAATATAACAATCGTATATTCCAACTATGGAACTATGGAACTATATAGGCGTAGTCCATATAGTCCCATAACAAAAGTATGTAAATAAAAAAAATGTATAAGAATTAAAAATCAATATCCAACAATGGAACAATGGAACACAATAAGGCACTGACCTATTGTGCATCATAATATTTAATATGAACTATCAAAAAGAAAGTTGCATATAAAAAATTATTCTCAAAAAAATCATAAAATCTGATTTTTATATCTATTTCATCACTTATATAAAAGCCAACAATTATTATAGTATTTTCGTTGTATTAAATGTATTGATTTAAGAACCTTAAAGCAAGTCGATTATTTGACCGAAAGGTCTCCCATAGGCGAATAACTCTTACGAGTGCGAAATGTGCAGATATGAATATCTCCACACTTCGTTTATTATTCTATTGCCTATGCCTCTCGGCTAAAATTATCTTGGTTGTTTAATGATCTTAAATGCAAAGACTACAACACTACAATAAAGGGCTTTTAAAGCGTTTATTTACCGATACGAATAATTATTCAGTCCAAATTAAAAAGGCTTCCAAAAGAGGCCACGCAATAAAATGAAGCGTTAGGCCTTTACTTTTTGGAAAACCTTTAAAATAAATCGTTTTTAATTAGTCGAAGCTGACCGACAAACGCCAGCCTTCACGATACCCTTTTTAATTAAGGAATACTTACAAGCATTAGCGTCCTTGAAGGTCTTAAAATGCTTATATCTAAAACTTGGTTCGTTAAGGTCATTACCTACAAACCACCAACATATATACATCTATTTCATCTCCTTCCTAATTGTTATAAAACTTAATAATAATATATATCGTAATAATTCTAACACGATAAAATAATTAAGTCAATGAAAATAATGAAAAAAAATAAAAAAATATAACAATCGTATATTCCAACTATGGAACTATGGAACTATATAGGCGTAGTCCATATAGTCCCATAACAAAAGTATGTAAATAAAAAAAATGTATAAGAATTAAAAATCAATATCCAACAATGGAACAATGGAACACAATAAGGCACTGACCTATTGTGCATCATAATATTTAATATGAACTATCAAAAAGAAAGTTGCATATAAAAAATTATTCTCAAAAAAATCATAAAATCTGATTTTTATATCTATTTCATCACTTATATAAAAGCCAACAATTATTATAGTATTTTCGTTGTATTAAATGTATTGATTTAAGAACCTTAAAGCAAGTCGATTATTTGACCGAAAGGTCTCCCATAGGCGAATAACTCTTACGAGTGCGAAATGTGCAGATATGAATATCTCCACACTTCGTTTATTATTCTATTGCCTATGCCTCTCGGCTAAAATTATCTTGGTTGTTTAATGATCTTAAATGCAAAGACTACAACACTACAATAAAGGGCTTTTAAAGCGTTTATTTACCGATACGAATAATTATTCAGTCCAAATTAAAAAGGCTTCCAAAAGAGGCCACGCAATAAAATGAAGCGTTAGGCCTTTACTTTTTGGAAAACCTTTAAAATAAATCGTTTTTAATTAGTCGAAGCTGACCGACAAACGCCAGCCTTCACGATACCCTTTTTAATTAAGGAATACTTACAAGCATTAGCGTCCTTGAAGGTCTTAAAATGCTTATATCTAAAAC
>CATQJL010000034.1:0-30704 GCA_958299035.1 Cylicocyclus nassatus
AAGCAGTGGTATCAACGCAGAGTACTGTAGAACTCGCTAATACCTCAGAAAACTCTCTCTCTGCATCCATAATCTTCTCTTACTCCTCCTCTTCTATCCTGAAAAAAGGTGGAGGAATCCAGGAGAGGAGAAAAGCAGAAGGAATGGAGAGTAGGAGCAGTAGTCTTTAGAAAAATGGGACAGGTGAGCCATTTCAGGTATGATTGTTGATTACTAATGAACTGAGCCAATCACAAGGCTCCTTCCAGCTCACCCTAATACTACCCAGCCAATCACAGCTGCTGAAAACCGTCAGCACAGATATGGTCATTCTTTTAACCCTTTCAGACCTGAATTATTTTCCACTGAAGGAAAAATATAACAATATAAAAATGCTGTTTTTTTCTGTGATGGACACAAAACAGGACTGTAATATTTTAATATAAACTCTTTTTAATGTCCCTTGCATTGCGTAGCATTTTTATATATGTGATATTGACCTTTACAGTAGTAAACAGTAAAATGAACATTATAAAATGTGTTCTAAACCATCATGGAAAATTCTGATGCTTCAATTGCTGTTAAAACCTAAAAAAAAATAAAAAAAAATAAAATACATGATGTGAAAGTTTAAACTCCTACTTATTGCAGAGAAAATACAACATTTCTAATATTTCATTAAAAACATATTTGCCAAATAAATACAAGTAAAAGCCTTGTGTTATTTATTTTATTTCAATATATTGTTTAACTCATTTTTTTATTTGTTCAAAATAACTGTTTTAAGTAATTTTAATAAAGTTGTATATTTTACCCTTACACAAATCAAAAATAAAATCAGTAATAAAAAAATAATTTAATAAAAAAAATAAAACACGTGCTTAGGTGAATCTGTAAGCGTGGCAACTGTGATAGTTCTAACATTTTTTTTAATGAAATATTTGCCAATCAAATGAAAGTGGAAGCCTTGTGTCATTTATTTGATTCAGCTTTATGTATTTCTTTTATTCCTCATTTTTTTATATGTTCAGAATCAGTGGAAGTGTTTTAGTAAAGTTGCATTATTTCTACACATACACAAATCAAAAAAATAAATAAATAATTTAATAATAAAAAAACAGCAGGTGCTTTGTGGGCGTGGCAACTTTGATAACACTCCAAAATCAGGCTCTAGGAACATTAAGTGAGACAAAAAATATAACTTGTCACTAAGGTAAAGCTTGACCTTAAACCTACTGTTTTTATGATAATAGACCAAAAAATATAAACAGAAGTATTTTCCTAATGGCGTCCATTTGCACCCGACAAATGGAAAAAAAAAACTTTTTTGTAGTCTGTCCTTTAATAGACATTTGCAGTTTATTTTCTCAGTGATGATGTCACAGGAAATGATTATTAATTGTAAGAAAAAAAAAAGAGGGGACATATGGTTCATTAATTTATCTTTAGAGAAAAATCAATTTAGTTTAAATAAATGTATTTAAATAAATGTATGACTATATGAACAGCAAAAAATTGTCATTATGTGCAATTTTTATTTGTCTGATGATTATTAGTAAACTTCAATTGGTAATGATGGTCAGTGGCAACATTCAAATCTGTTGCAAATATGCATTTTTTACCATTTCCATGAATTGAAAATCGTTTGCAGTGATGTTGGTGAACCTAAACGGCACCAGGTTCAGAGACTCACCCAGCATCACTAAGCAGCTCTGATCCCACAGACGACTGTCCCAGCCCGCAGCATCACAGTGGTAGTGATGTGGGGAGAGAGCGCCATCTACCCAACCAGAGGGAGCATGACCAACTGTGCTCTCTCGGACTCTGGCTGCTGATGCTGAAGCTGCATGATTAAGGATTCAAACCTCAGAACCTCAGGTCATAATGTCAGTGTCTGAGAGCTGAGCTGAATCAGTGAACAGGGCAGAATGTCTTTCTTTGGTGTTTTTATTTCTTTGCTTTGTTTTCTTGACGTTTTTTTTTCTGTAGTGTTCTGTTCTTTCATAAACTGTAAGAAAGCTCACCCTGTGTCCACCCAGTTGAGTCATCTCCAGTTACTGTGAGTCAGTGGAGTTTAGTGACACACTATAATTTAGTGAAACGACCGGTCGTGATCTGCTGAAATGGAAACACAATTATGCAAATGTGGAAGATTCATTGTTTAGGTGACTCTTCGTTGTAATTAATTTGTTTTAAAGCTTGACTGGCTTGAAACGAATGCTTTCTCAGATTGGTTGATTTGTCAGATGGAATTTGTTCATGTTTGCAAGTGTTTTGGTTGTTAGTTTGTTCAGTTAAATAAATTAAAATAATTTAAATAAATAAACATTACTCAACAATTTTGAGTTTGCTTAACATTTGTGTGCACATATACATTTAAAGGGAGATATTTGAGTTGAACCAACTTATAATAACTATAATACTATGAGTTTAGTCTGTTGCCATTGGCAGCTTCTTTTCCATTGGCTTCTGTCACAATCTATTTGCATACTGGGCGTGTCCAATAGTTTCTGACTAACACTCACCATCAGTGTGTAGTCATTCCCCTCAGGCCACCTTAGGTAAACTTGCAGATCATATGTTATGATACACGGCTTGGTCTCTGTGTTGTAGGCTGTAAGAATAAACATCATTTTCGGAGCTGCTGCAGTAACTCTGTGTTGGCTGTGCTTAATCTTGATTTTAAATATATGTATATGTATTTGTTAAGTTCACTGTACTTAAAATGTATACTACATGAACCTAAAATTAATGAGGTTATCTATATTGACAGTCAAACAAAATGACAGTCAAATGCACAACAAAGTCTACTTTTGGGTAGTGTACCTCTTGGGGTGAGATCATTGATTGAAATTTCAAAGCTTGATTGGCTTAAATCTCTTTAGTCTCTTTCTGATGGTCACTTTGTCAGATTTCAATTTGTATGTTATCTTGTTCTGTAACACTTTTTTTTTATAAATCCTGTAGGCATGATGCATTATACTGTATATAAAATGATTGATTTTATAATTTCAGTCACTGATTTCATTTACTGTAACATTTTCTTTTACAGTCCCCTCAGTAAACTGATTAAAACAATACAGTAGATTCTGGCTAATAAAAATAAATAATTACAATCAACAATAAATAGAATAAAGAATAAAATAATATTTCTATTCCCTTGAATGAGCTGCTGGTGTATCTTCACAGTGTGAACAAGCAGATCAGTTTCCTCTGCTGAGATGCGTCAACTGCCGTCAATGAGGCAGCATCACATCACTCCTGGAGGAAAGAACCACCTACCCATCCTGAGAGAGCATGGCTTTTATTGTGCTCTCTCGGACTCTGGCTGCTGATGGAGAAGAAGCATAACAGGAAGATTGATTGATTTTTGATACGTTTTTAAAGCTTGATTGGCTTTCTGGTTTCTTTCTGCTTGTCGCATTTTTGCCTGAGTTCATTTGTCCATGTTTTGCATGTGGTTCGGTTGTTTTGTTTTGTTCTTTTCTTTCTCTCTTTCTTCATCTCTGTTTTTTTCTTCTTTTTTCATTCTTTTTTTCCAGTGATCTTGGCAGTTGGATGTGATTTATCAGACAGAAGGGACTTCAGTAACAAAGTGAAGGTCTGGCTATTCTGCTACATTAGCTCTCCACACGAACACAGCCTGTCGAACAAGAGAGGAGAGCGAGGGATGTAGCCAGCGAGATGAAGAGAGCGATGGGCATCTGTTGATTCTGGACAGGCCTTGATGCGTCTCAAGCTGGCATCGCCGTAGCCCTCCTCCACGAGGCAACGGGGGAGACGGACAACACAAAGGAAAGCAGTCAACAAAGGAAGGCTGGACGAGAAAACGCCTCTCTCTCTCCCGAAACTTAATTCGGCTTTATTTATATATTTCTTTGCGTCGGCTTTATCTAACAGTTGTGCGGCGAGTGTGTTTGTGTAGTAAAGAGGAACGGAGCATATTGTCTAACAGATTGCAGTCTGCTTGGCTTTAATTGGAGATGGAGGGAAGAGACAGTTTGGACAAGTGATGTTGATTCTGGGTCAGGCTGTGTTCAACTGTAATTACTAAAATGCATCTTTCCCCTGCCCTCGTGTTCTTCCACGGCCAAGATATCGGACAAATGTATTGATCTCACCAGAGGTCAGCATATGAGGTCATGTTAGCCGCTTCGACTCCAGCAAACAACTGCGAGTGTAATGTGTGTTTTAGACGGAGTCGAGACTGGAGCTTTATTTATTCTGGCACTCGGCTCGTTGTACGCCAATGCTTGTAGACGCCTGATCGTTTAATGTTATTTTTAATTTTTTTCAGAATTTAAACTAATTCCCCTTAGCAGAGGCAAACGATTTTTGGTTTCATGGCTAAATTGGAGCAGCCTGGTGGCCAATCTTCATTAATTGCACATTATTGCACCAGTAAGAGCAGAGTGTGAAGCTTCAATTAGCAGGGTAAGAGCACAGTTCTGCTCAAAATATTGCAATGCACACAACATTATGGGTGACCAGAAAATTGTTGGTGCACGTCTTGTTGGCGCATCTGTGACCAAGACAGCAAGTCTTTGTGATGCATCAAGAGCCACGGTATCCAGGGTAATGTCAGCATACCACCAAGAAGGACCAACAACATCCAACAGGATTAACTGTGGACGCTGTAAGAGGAAGCTGTCTGAAAGGGATGTTCGGGTGCTAACCCGGATTGTATCCAAAAAACATAAAACCACGGCTGATCAAATCACGCAGAATTCAATGTGCACCTCAACTCTCCTGTTTCCACCAGAACTGTCCGTCACCACAATAAATTATTGTGCTCTAAAACCAGGTGTTTTCAGTTTTATTGTCCAACCAATGTACATTACACTTCAGTACATCACTTCATGTTACCGGTATCTGGATTGTATCCATATTGCATCCTATAATGTTTTCATTTATTTATTTATTTTCCTACATAGTAAATGAATAGTGAAGGGATGTATCAGACTATGAAGGAACACATAATGAATCATGTAGTAACTTGAAAGTGTTAAAAACAAACCAAAATACTCTGTGAAGAAGTATTTAGGTGCTCTTATCTGGGGAGCTGTTTGTTAACTAGTGGTTTCTAAGGCTGGAAACAGAGGAAACTCTCGCTCTTCCTTTCCTGGGGTGGTCCTGATGAGAGCCAGTATCATCATAGCATTTTTGAGGGTCGACTGCACTTCAAATGCGTCTCAGATCACCTGCTAAAGTGATTTGAGTTTCAGTAATCGAATTTGTATGTGTTTTTACCCTTTCAGACCTAAATTTCTCCAGGAATTAAGAATAAAACTACTATAAAATCTATATCGCAAATAAACCCAATTAACTCAAATATTTATTAGACTTGTTTTTATTTCTATTGCATTGGAAGCCTGTTTTATAATGTCATATTTCGTATTGACCTTTTTATAAACCGTTCCTAAACTTTTAATTTGTAAAAATGACTAAAAAGTTACTTTGCCTCAGTGGCTCTAGCACTATTGTTTTTTTTTTTCCAGTGCAGTGGGCGGGGTCAAGTTACTGTTTCATTGGTTTATAAACTTGTTTATTGGCTGGTTCATTGTTTTATTCTGATGGACATCTCTCAAATAGTTTTTATGAGTAACAGAACATGAAAAAAAAGGAAATTTATGATCTCCATTGCAATGGATGCAAGGTCTGAAAGGGTTAAAATGCATCTCAGACCACCTCCTGAAGTTGTTTAAATGATCAGATTTTAAAATCACCTCCTAGAGTGATTTTAGTGATTGAATTTGTATCTGTTTTAAGTTCGTCTCAAACCACCTCAGAAGTGCCTTTATTGTCACATGGTCACAAGTACCAGCGGAATTAGCCATCAACCCATCCATACAATGACATACAAGGGGGAATTTACAGCGTGTGCACGCGCCGCCATAATTTCTTCATTTAGAGAAATACAAGGGGAAAGAAGAGGGGAAAAAAATACGTACACCTAGATTGTGCCCTTGAAGTGCATCTCAGAACACCTCCTGACGTGGTCTGAGGGAACAGATTGAGTGGTCTGTTTTAAATGTGTCTTGGATGCGTTTACACTTTCCATTTTTATGTGGCTTAGTTTTCTCCAGATATACTTTAATCTTTATACTATTCAAGATGCAGGAAGTGATCGGATTTGTATCTGTTTCAAATTTTTCTCAGACCCATACCTGTCAAGTTTTGAATTTAAAAAATAAGGGAAAATTTTCCGCCGCCCGCTTTGAGCTGTCCCACCAGCCTACTGAGGTTCAGTATCCCTTACATTTTAAGACAGGTTTACAAGAAATCTAAAATAACCACCTGTGAACCACCATCCTCTACATCCAGCTTCCCCACACTGACCCTCCTCTGCGCTCTGCAAAACCAGCAAGCTGATTGGCTGTTTCTCCTAAAAGGCGGGACTTTCTCCTTCAACTGGCACCATAATTGGCGTTAAGAGATTTAATAATCTCTCATTAATACGGTTTTTAATTTTTTTTATAATGCGGGAAATTTACGGGAAAATACTAATACGGGAGGACGTCGGGAAAGAGGGGTAAAATACAGTAGTTTCCCGGCCAAAACGGGAGACTTGACAGGTATGCTCAGACCACCTCCTGACGTGGTTTGAGAAATCATATTTGTATCTGTTTTAAATGCATCTCAGACCACCTTCTGAAGTGGTTTTAGGGATCCGACTTGCACATGTTTACACATGAAATTGTATGTGTCTTACTCTTATCCAGATATACTGTAAACTTCATATAATTCAAGATGCTTTAAGTGGCCATGTGTAAACCAGGTCAATGATTCCTGTGGGTACTCAACTGATTCTTCTAGATATGAAAGTAGATATGCTTTAGCTTAGCATTTGGAAGCAGTTCTAGACTGGAAATAGCTCTTAACTGCTCTGGATGGACCTGAATGGACAACTTGAGTGTGTGAGTAGAGCCGTTACCTCACATCCTCCTCCTGTCTTGTTTGAGTAATGTCCTTCGAATGCACACTGCCAAGAAAACACCGGGCACTTTCTAAAAAAGCATGGAGTGTAGGCGGGTGGGCTGGAGCTGGTCTGGGTTTCTTTGTGAGGAAGCCTGTTGACGGGTACGGTCTGCAGGGACTTTCTCCTGTTAAGAGCCAGAAGGCTTGGCAGCTCCTGTGGTGGGTATCTTTGGCGCTGCCGAGCTCGCAGACTTCCTGTGTTTAAGTACTTGTCTGATCCCCTTCATCTCTCGGCGGGTTTTGTTTTTCTCCGCCTGCGCCTGTTGCTCTCCTCGCGTCTCCAAAAAGAGCCCTCAGAATGCGTTTCCTGCCTCGGCGATTGATCACGGCTCTGACCTTCACTGCCGATCCCCTCCCGACTTCTTTTCCTGGCCCTGTTTCACGCCGCTGTCGTGAAGATCTCTTTCTCGCCGTAGGAAGGACGAACCCGCTCTCTCGTTCTCTCGACTCGGGCTCGAGTTCTTTTGTTCCGAATCCTCCTCCTCCGCACTCCTGCATGACAAACGACTTCTCGAAGGCCATCGAGACTTCAAAGACCTTTCCACCTTGAAACGACGCTTACGGCAGCTTCTCACCTCCTTCACTTCGCTCTGCCCTGCAGACATTCGGACTTTTGGACTTTCGAAGTCCGTCGCCGAACTCTAGCCAGCGCTCGACTCTGAGTCACCTGCTCTGGCCCGGCTGCGTCTGAGTCGAGATTATCCTGCTCCACTCAGAGACTCTCGCTCCTACTTTAGCTCTATTTTAAGGACGAGCCCTAAGAGAGAGGTTGGCCTCAATCACTGGTGAAGGACACAGTGTTCTTTCTGCAGGAGGGAAGGTCTAGTGGTTTAGGGGTCTTCTCTGGTCGGGCTTCAAGAGGCGAGGACCCAACAAGATCACAGCTGTGATCCAACCAGCAAGAGAACACTGATACAGATACACTGTGAGCTAGAGGTGGGCGGAACGATCCAAATATCGATAATATCGATACCAACGCTGGTATTGATATTGAGCAATACTTGTGTAAAAAGATCGATACTCTACTAAGTTGTGAGTTTTGAGTCTGTTACATAAAATTGGATATTTCTAAACATAACTCAACTATATTGAGTTTCCTTGGTTTCTCTGATTTTGCTATTTATAGGTTTATTTTTTGAGTAAAATGAACATTGTTGTTTTATTCTATAAACTACAGACAACATTTCTCCCAAATTAAAAAAAAAAGCACTTATTTGCAAGCAGTGGTATCAACGCAGAGTACTCAAAAAAAAAAAAAGTTCAGAAATCAATATTTGGTGGAATAACCCTGGTTGGGTTTTAATCACAGTTTTTTTTTCATGCATCTTGGCATCATGTTCTTCTCCACCAGTCTTACACACTGCTTTTGGATAACTTTATGCTGCTTTACTCCTGGTGCAAAAATTCAAGCAGTTCAAGCTTGGTTTGATGGCTTGTGATCATCCATCTTCCTCTTCTACTTTAAGGTTCTTTTTTGGAATGTGTTGCAGGTCTGATGTGCTGGGATGGATGGATGACCACATGTCTGAATGCTTCGGCTGATCGATGCATAGTCCTCTATGTGTATGTTGTTAAGGTTAAGGTGTTAAAACCACTTGGTTTTAAGGTGGTTTATCAGAAACAGCTGAATCAGGGAGAATCGGGGGGAAAGCCGGGGCAGTTTATAAGGCCAGACGCTCTGAGCCTTAGTGCTGCGAGGCTTAGTGAGAGATTTTAGGATTGTACAGATCCTGCCTGAAGAAACTTATGGACAGAAAAGTGAGTTTATTTAGCTATTTTTGCACATTATGTTCTAATAAAATCTAAATAAAAGCATCTCTACAGCATGATGCTGCCACCACCATGTTTCACAGTGGGGATGGATGGTGTGTTCAGGGTGATGAGCAGTCCTCCACATATAGCGCTTTGTATTCAGCCCAAAATGTTCCACTTTGGTCTCATCTGACCACAGAACCTTCTTCCACATGTTTGCTGCAACTGCAAAGAGCAATTTATATGTTTCTTTTAGCAATGGTTTTCTTCTTGCCATTCTTCCATAAAGAGTTGTGGATCTCTGCAGCTCCTCCAGAGTGACCATGTGCCTCTTGGCTGCTTCTCTGACCAGTGCTCTGCTTGCTGGATCTGTCAGTTTGGGTGGAACATGGTCATGTCTTGGTAGGTTTGTAGAAACAGGTATAATACGTTTTCTATTTTTGGATGATGGATTGATTGTGCAGTGCTCATTTGGATGCTTAAAGCTTAAACCTAACCCTGCTCTAAACTTCTTCTCCACAACTTTATATCTGACCTTTATGTCTGGTGAGTTCCTTCTTAGTCTTCATGATGCTGTTTGTTCACTAGTGTTCACTAACAAACCACTGAGGCCTTCACAGAACAGCTGTATTTACACTGAGACTTAATTACACACAGCTGGATTAACTTTATTATAACTTATTCAATGATCTCTGAAGGCAGTGAGTTGACTGCACTGGATTTTATTTAAGAGTTTTAGAGTAAAGGGAGCTAAATACTTTTGCACGTCACACTTTTCAGATTTTTGTTTGATAAAGCTATTGAAAACCATGTATAATTTACGTTCCACTTTAGACTTAGGCGATACTTTATGTTTGTCTATCAATTAAAATTTCAAAAAAATACAAACCACATACAAGTTTGCGTTTGTATGGTGACAAAAAGTGTAAAAGTTCATGGGGTATGAATACTTTTTTAAGCCACTGTATAGAGAATAATTTACATTCAAATTAAAGTTAAGTTGCATTTATTAGAGATTCAGTTGAATGCTAGTTGAAAGTGCTGTAGGTGAGCATCTTATACGGCATCTATAATAAACCATGCAAATAAAGTTATACCCAAAATGTTGATAAATTATTCTTTCAAATTAAATATGCAGCGAAAATTAATGATTATAGGAGCTTTTAAATCTATAAACAGTAGAACATTTCTGTTTATTAACATCCAAAACACTTATGATTTTCACCAAGCTGATCGTCTAGCCGGACAAAACTACTTAAGTTAAATTGATCACACTGGTGAACCAATTTTGATCAGTGTGTTTCAACTGGTCAGGCTGGTAAAACAGCTGGGTCACGCTGGTCAGGCTAACCGCACATGCTCCAGAAGCCATACGGCTGATCAAAAATATAATCATTTAAAATGTAAAAGGAAGCAGAATTGTTATATTTTCCTGGAACTGATCATGTTTTGCTCAAAATTTTACCAAGCGCCTGTTTTTTTTTTTTTTTACTTATTTTTTGAATGTATAGACTTTAAATATATTCACACCTAAAATATATTTTCAGAAAGCAGTGGTATCAACGCAGAGTACTAAGAATATTGATGATTTGAGTTCATTACATGGTTTATTAATTATTACTTTGATAAAATACATGGAGAAACAGCATCAGGCGGATTTATTTATCTTGATAATCAATAATCACACCTCTAGGATACATGTAGATATTAAAAACCTGACACTCAGAGCAGCCTATGCCTTTCAGTTTTTAATCAGGACACACAAAGAAAACTTTATTTACTGATTTATTTACTGATATTATTTGGTTTAAAACATCATATAAATATGTTTGAAGCACTAAAGGTAAATAATATTGGTTGGGGAAGGAGATTTTTTTCAAAGGGTTTCTTGTAGATTTAGCTTTACCGCACTGGGATGTCATCACTATTTTTAGAAAGAGTATGTTTAAGCTCCGCCCTTTCTAACCATATATGGATTATGTTTATGTGTGAAGGGATTCCTGAGTAATTAAGCTGAGAACACAAGGTGCCATTTTGGACTGAAAATCCGTCCGTAGGGTTCTAAGGGTTAATCAGATTTTTTTTTATTGAATTACACCACTGCTTTTATTATTCACAACATTTAAAATAAATGAAGAAATTATAGTAACGTTCTTCAAGCCTCCTTAGAAAGTCTGACCTATAAATCGGGGGTGGTGTAGACTGACTCAGTGGCTGTCAACATAGTTTAAGTAAGAGGTGGGTGGACATCCTTTCCATGACGGACAGGGAGGTAATCCGCCCCCCCGCAGCACCGATTCTGGGTCACCCTGTCCACTCGCCGCTCCTCAGGCCCACCGTACGGCGACCGCGGCGTCGGGCGTTCAAACGGCCCCACACGCAAGGTCACGTCACCCTGAGCAGACATGTTAACACACGCGGGGGGGGAGTGCTCAGAGCAGATACGATGAAATGAGGACACCGTACTGACCCACGGCACACGCAGAGCCCGCGTCACCTACCCTGACGTGACTGGGGTGGTCAAGGAGAGCCCGCTAACATGAGCTAACCAGCATCTGCTTTAATTACAGCACTGCCTAATTTGCATCAACACACGGCTCAGATACACGACTGCAGCCTTTTATAATAGCAGTTATAATAACAGTTATAATAACAGTTATAATAACAGTTATTTTAATTATATGTTATTATTATCATAATTCTGCCCATTCTCGCCAATTTTTTAGGCATTTCTGATATTTAAAATTTCATGAAATTTGGCACAGACCTCAAACATGGTGAAAATATTAAATTTCCAAAATTTGCATGTGCTTGGGCGTGGTTCAGGAGTTCCATAGCGCCCCCAAATATCGACAGTGGCCGCGATAAAGTTTGTCCAATATGCACCAACTTTCGTTCGTTCATTGACCTTCTTATAAAGAACGAGAATCACTTGGTTTTATCTGACAGCGCCCAACAGGAAGTCGGACATTTTGGCAAGAATTTGCAAAATAAAAAGTTGTGGTGTGGTTTTGGGGTGGGGTTACAATGATCGATAAACAATCAAAATTTCAGATGTAAAATTATTAAATGCTTTTGCACATCACACTTTTTTTTTTTTTAATTTATTTCGAATTTTTCCCATTTTCTCCCCAATTTACATGGCCAATTACCCAACCCACCCACTTGGACTCCCCCCATCACTAGTAATGCCCCAACACACCAGGAGGGTGAAGACTAACACATGCTTCCTCCGATACATTTGAAGTCAGCCACCAGTTCTTTTCGAGCTGCTGATGCTGTAGCATTTCCGAGCAGCATCACAGCACGCTTGGAGGAAAGCGCAGGGACTCGGTTCTGATACATCAGCTCACAGACGCCCTGTGCTGCAGACATCACCCAAGGAGTGATGTGCGGAGAGAGCGCCATCTACCCACCCGGAGTGAGCAGGGCCAATTGTGCTCCCTCTGGGTGCCGGCAGCTTGATGGTAAAGCTGCATGAGCGGGGGTTTGAACCTGCAACTTCCTGCTCATAGTGGCAGTGCTTTAGACCGCTGGACAACTCGGCACCCTCCATCGCACTTTTTTTTTTTATTTGATAAATTTTTTTTAATCTATGTATCATTTTTGTTACACTTCACAATTATGTGCTATTTTGTGTGCGTCTATAACTTAAAATATTAATAAAATACATTTACTGTAAGTTTGTGGTTGTGAGGTGACTAAATGTGAAAAAAGTTTAAGGGGTATAAATACTTTTGTGTAAGCCACTGTAACTAATGTTATTTGTGACCCTTATTGTAAAGTGTTAGCTCTAATTCTATAACCTCTTTGCCTGTGAAGCTACAAAAGGATTCCGGAAGATGTTCCAGATGGCCGATCACTTTGCCCTCGTTCTCTGGAGGAACGCTCCTCTTTATCGCGGTTAGTGATGAAGATCATGGTAGCGTTGTTGTGGAAAAGCCTATTTTCCCCCCGTTTCTCTGTTCTATCGGAGAGGCCAATAATTCAAACACTGCGCTCGGAGCGTGTCGGCGAGGAATGTTAATGTGAAGTGGCAGCCTTTGATCTGCATGGCGGTGATGACAGCGATGGGGTGCGCTGAACGTTACGGAGGGTCTTCCGGGATTCATTATCCTGTTTGTGAGTCGTTTTAATGAGGAGGGAGGACCCTGCCCTCACTAACAGTCAAAACAGCAAACCGTTTATGTGATATGCGAACACACACACACACTAACGAAAGAGCTGTGATTGTTCGATTACTAATTACCGTTTAAGACCCATCAAAATAATTCCCCGTACCAAACGAAGCCAAATCAATTTCAGTAAAAGCTGCAATTCTGTTGCATGTTTTGGACACAGAGCTGGAATATGCAAACATTCTGATCTGAATCTTTTTAAAAATTAATTGTCGCCAATAACGCTTAGTTATTACTATCATTACAGAACTGCATCAAGCCTCTGAAGCTGCCACACAAACACGGCGCAGGTCAAACTCCAGGGTCGAGTTAATTAAAGAGAAACTGCACTGATGTTCAGGATTTCTGCAGAAATAAATACCTGAAATAGAATTCATTCAGATTAACAGCAGTGAGCAAAGCACGCAAATCATGCAGTTGAGTTACTATAAATTAGAGATAGTGAAGATAATATTAAGCATTAAAGTCAAAGTACACTTGTACATACTGTACCTATGTATCAGTATCGAAAATAGACTGTGTATAGCTGGACAGAGCATCGTCTCTCAAAAGTGAAGCCACCACATGTCGGGCGCCCCCTGCTGTTCGGTTGCAGAAAGCTGTGTAACCCCCCCATCCCCATAGGTTTCAAAACAGGCAAAACAGACAACTTTCAATCACGTTTTTTTTTTTTCCAATATACTGTAATTCTACCTCCATTATTTAAATGCAGCAGCTAGAGTAACCTCTGCTTATATTGTAAAATTTTTATATCCCCACAGAATTCATTTTTTAAATTGTTTTTCAGCTCTATATTTAAAAAGGTGTGGTTATTGGTGTGTAAAAGGGCTGGGTTACGCCTAGCCGGGGTAGGACCAATGACTGTATGGGCGGTACCATAGACTGTGTATAGCTCTGTAGAGGCAGCCCTCAGGGGCGGGGTTATTTAAATGAGTAGGCTGTCTCTCCACAGTCTTTCTCTCTCCTCTGGTCTCTACTGCGCTCTACAGACTCGGGTTTCAGGATCGCCAACATGGCCGAACATGGCTTTATTTTCATTGAATGAATGGGAACGGAGACACGGCGTCCATCTTTTTTAGAGTCTCTGGGATCAGAAGAAAATGAATAAACAATTTATTATGGCTCTAATGTTCTATTGTCCGTTATACTGCATGTACACTGTGTAACAAGACTCATGATTTAATATGTCATGAATTATGTGTAAATTATTGTATATTAGGGGGTTTTGAAGGTGTAGGATACCTTTTTCTGGTTCATTTTTGGATGTTGGATTGAAGGAACAGTGCTTTTTTTGATGCTTAACCCTTCTGTTGGTCCCATTTTCATTTTTCATCAAATGATACTAATTTTTTTTTTTTTCTAATTCAAACTCATTGGCATTGGCTCATTTTTTTGTGAAAAACATATATCAAAACATCAAAACACATTTTCGATAAACACACACTGTACACCCCCCCCCCACACACACACACACATTTATATTACATACAGTATGTTTGGCCAAGGGCCAATAAACTTTGCTTCATTTGTAAATTTGAAACTAAACAAATGTTGTACTCATATCTTGAGTTAAATTAATTTTCTTTTACATTTTATTTAAAAAACTAATAAAAAAAAGAGTAGCACTTTTTGAAAGAAATGTAACATAAGAAAGGTAAAGGGCAAATATTAACCATGTAAGCTGTTTATATTGCTTGCAATTTAGGTGAAGCAAGCATGTGTAAAGCATTTTAATTTAAAATTGCTTAATTTTGCTGAATTAAATACAAGTAACAAAGTAAACGAGTAACAAAAATATGAACACCACACAAGGGTTAAAGCTTGGGATATTTTTTTTTTTTTTAGAAACTAACCCTGCTTCAAACGTCTTCTCAACTTTATATTTTTATCTCTGATCTGTCTGCTGAGGTCTTCACAGAACAGCTGTATTTATACTGAGACTAAATTACACACAGCTGGATTAACTCTATTATAACTTATTCAGTGACTTCTGAAGAGGAATTCTTAAGGCTGTTGGCTGTTGACTGGATTTTATTTAGCGAGTTCAGAGTAAAGGGGGCTGAATACTTTTGCACATCATCTTTTTTTAGATCTGTATTTTATAAAACCTTTGAAAACAACAAATCATTTTCATTCCACTTCACAATGATGTGCTACTTTGTGTTGGTTCATCACTTAAAATCAGTATAAAATGTTTGAGCAGTGTATTCCTGCTTTTTAAAATGTGCATTTTCTTAGTGTAACTGCTGAGTGATGAAGACATACCAGTGAATTATTATAAAACCTATCAACAACATAGTTTTCTAGCCAGTGCCGGTGCTCCGCCCACATGGATCACGCACAGTGCATAGGGCATCAACATGTGGGGCATCAAAATATTCAGAAAAAAAACTCATCAGAATAATAGTATCAGTCAATCATAATAACAACATATTTAAAACAAGCCTAAAAATGTCTGTTGTCTGAAAACCGTACACTGTATTGTTAAAAAAAAAGCACAAACAATGCAATTCAGCATAGATCCTTGGATCCAGCAATAGTGTCATGTTTGTAATTAAGCTGTAGGAGAAGCAGTGTTTAAAAAATGGGCACGAGAACAATAATAAGAAAATTACAAAGATTACAAAATATATATTTATAATTTCTTAAAGAAGAAAATCAAAGTGTCTCAAAAAACACATTCCATTTCATTTGATATTTAATATACATGAAATTAAATGAACGTAGGAAATTGCATGGCAAATTAGACCAAATTTGGTTGTACAGTATAAAGACCAAAATTTAGACTCCTATAAAATAGGAAAATCAAAGGATTGTCAAATGCTGTTACCAATGAAAACATGATATGGTAGAAACACTGGCGTTTTAGACCAATTAAAACAAGAAATTACCAAAACACTGCAGTTTTCCACCAATGAAATCACAACGTTTGAGAAACACTGGTGCTGTCCACCAATAAAAACACACAATGGCAGAACTATTGCTTTTTTCCACCAATGAAAACACAAAGCAGCAAAAACACTGGCACTTTCTACCAACTAATACAAGAATTGGCAGAAACTCAAAAACATAATTTGTCACAAATGAAAAAACACAACATGGGAGAAACACTACCATTTCCACCTATAAAATAGGAAAATCAAGGGATATTCCACCAATAACCCCACTGAAGTCTTGATGAACACTTTTTTATTTTATTTACTATGTATGTTTCAAGTATTAACACTGTAAGAATTTGAGTTAATGGAATAGGAAATTAGAGTTATTATGGAAAAATCTTTATCTTTGACACACTGATACAGTTTTTACATTCCAATAAGCAGCATATTCGGTTTCAAATGGTCAAAAATGACATACAGTACGTATATCCTTACGGTTTATACTGCACTTCTAATATTACACAGTGCTAGCATTAGTATGATCTCTCTGTTTCTCTCTCTCTCTCCCGTTCTCACTCTGAGAGGACTGTGACACAGTGTAACCCTACCCTTTAGGTGAATGGAGGTCTATGTGTGTCAGGCGGCCCAAGGGAAAGGCATAAAGGACACCTGAACCTCTGAGTGCTGGCTGTCCTCCTGCATTTTAGCCCCGGACGACTCTGCTTTACCTTATGAGAGGAAACAGGATCTCTGTTTGCTGTCCTGTTGGGATTTGTACACCCCCCCCTCCCCTCCATCCACCCACCCACCACTGCTTTTACAGCACAACAATGTATTACTGCTTGTTATGGGCTTCTATAGATCGCCGGCCGTGTTTAGCCAGCAGCGGCTTATCTACAGTCATTTATCACCAAAGAACTGCAGGACACTGGGGCACGTTGTTCACCAGACAGACGGAGGAAATGGAAAAGGGGGATCCCAGATATCGCTCCCAACTATGGGTCTCTATGGGCGGCCCAACTGGGAACAGAAAGAGCACCGTCTGGTTTATACACAGCACATTGGAGCCTAGACTGGTCCCCCGTGGGAATAAGGTTAAAGTGGGCTGTAATAATGGGGGTCCATTTGGGAAGCACTCCTGTGGAGATGATTCTCGCTGCAGAACTAGCAGAAGTCCAGAGGGCAGATGTAATTTTTTGACTGGACTGTAAAAAGGAAATTTTGAAGTATATTTTGGAGAATTCTCAGAAAATGCTTAACATAACTGTTAATTTAAAGTATTTATTCCACCGATAAAAACAGGACGTAGCAGAAAAACTGTGGTTGTACCCCAATGAGAACTCAACATGCAGGAAATGATGTCGTTTTGTACCAATGAAAACATAATATGGTAGAAACACTGTCATTTTAAACTTATGAAAACAAAAAATTAAAACCAATGAAAACTCACTATAAAAGAAAAAAATGCTGTTTTCCACCAATGAAAACACAAAGTGGAAAAAACACTGGCATTATCCACCAACTAAAACAAGAATTGGCAGAATTGTCCAAAACTCAACATCAGAGAAACACTGGCATTTTCTACCAATGAAAACACAAAGTGGCTGAAACACTGATGTTTTCCACCAATTAAAAATCTAAGTGAGAGAAACACTGCAGTTTTCCACTAAAAAAAAAACACAAAATCGTACAAATGCTGATGTTTTACAAACACCACTATTATCTTATTAATGACAACAAGAAGAGGCAGAAACACTGGCATTTTCTACCAATGAAAACACAAAGTGGCTGAAACAATATCATTTTCCACCAACGAAAACAAGAGTGGCCAAAACACTTCAGTTTTCCACCAATGAAAACACAAAATGGGAGAAACACCACAATGTTTCACATAAATTAAAACACAAATGGTAGAAACTTTGCCAATTTCCTCCATTAAAACAAGAATTGGCAGAAACTCTGCCATTATCCACCAATGAAAACACAGAGAGGCCAAAACACTGCTGTTTTCCACCAATGAAAAGAAGAATAGGCAGAAACACTGCAAATTAAAACACAACATGGGAGAAACACCACAATATTTCACCAATGAAAACACAAAGTGGGAGAAACACTGCCACTGTCCACCAATGCAAACACAAGTGGCCAAAACACTTCAGTTTTCCACCAATGAAAACACAAAGTGGGAGAAACTCTGCCAATTTCCTCCATTAAAACAAGTATTGGCAAACACTCTGCCATTTTCCACCAATGAAAACACAACATGGGAGAAACACTACCATATTTCACCAATGAAAACACAAAGTGGGAGAAACACCACAACTTTTCACCAGTGAAAACACAACATGGGAGAAACACTGCCATTTTCCACCATTGAAAACCCTCTGTACTCCTGGTCCTGCAGCAACAAGTACCTGCAACTGGGTCCCAATATCAACACATCCACATTCACTCTAAAGCCATGCCCTCCTGAAACCCACCTGAAGCCACCTACCCCACAATCCACCCCTATAAGCCTCACACGAGCGTGCTGGCTGGGGTAGTGATCTGTGCATAGTAATGGAGAAGGGTCTTCAGATGTCTCCACGAACACGTACCCACGCTGCGCTCGGCGCTCGAAGGTGTTTAACATATAAAACCTCAACAAACTGGCGTACAAACGAGCATCAGGTAGAGCTGCTCATTAACTCTGCGCTCAGAAGACGGGCTCACTGGGGCTTCTCGCTGAGTGCTGGCGGGGGAGCAGAGAGGCAGATCAGAGCGAAAGCCCACCGTACCTGGCGCTCTCTGGAGCCCCATCCCCTCCCCGCCATACGTTTGCCTCCTTCTTCACAGGAAAATGTGGTGCCTTTGAGAAAAAAGAGAAGAAAAAAAAGCAAGAAAAACCCTCTCTAAAATCAAATCACTCCACCACCCACTCAATTTGCCCCCAAAGTTTATGGATACACGTTTAATATTTAACACACGTCATTTTGCCAAGAGGCTCGGATTAGTGAAAATACGCATCGGGAGCTTGAGGAAGAAGAAAAGCAAAAGAGGAGGAGGGGGGGGGGGGGGGGGTTGTATCAAAAAGATGCGTTCCAGACATCTCAACGAGTGCAGTGAAGGAGTCGGTATGGATGGAGCTTAATGAGGGGGAATTAAGATGGAGAGAGCGCAGTGGGCCACGGGGCTAGTTTCAGAAAAAAAAAATTTAAATAAATAAATAAATAACTTGGGCTGATGTCTGATCTCATTTGCAAACCCTCCACGATGTTTCCAAATCCCTCCCCGTTTTTGATTTATTTATTACTTTTTTTTTGACTCTATGTAAAACAAGAGACGAATAAACAAACCGGCTTTCATTAATATGTAAAGCCATGCCTGCCTCCTGTTGTAGTAGACTTGTCAACAGTGCTTTGTAACAAATACAAATGTCTTTCCAGCCACTGCACTTAAATACGCTATCAACAATCCGCCAGCAATCGTCTGAAGGATGAATCTGCTCTCAACGACGCTGTAAGCTTGGCATTTTCTTTGTTCGACTGCGGATGCAGTAATACAGTGCTACACTAGGAAGAGAACAGAACCATATTCCACCATATTGGACAGCGATCAGATGGAATGAGGCTTTTAAACAGTGTAGTTCTTAATGAGAAATTTTGCAGTTCTTAATGCAAAATGACTGTGTAATGTGTAAATATACAAAGGTTATATCCAGTCCTCCAACAAAGATCTGGAGATCTGTGCAGTAGCAAGCCAAATTAATGAGTTAAACGCAAAGCAGTGGTATCAACGCAGAGTACTTGTTTCTAAAATGGTAATCTTGTGCTTTGGGTCATTGTCCTGCTGCAGAACCCAAGAACGTCTTAGCTTGAGGACACAAACTGATACTGATACAGATATTTTCCTTCAGGATTTTCTGGTAAAGACCATAATTACTACATAATTACTATCTATAAACAGAGTAGTTCATAATGATAAGATCAGCCACCGACTTTAGTATGTATATGTAAAAATATACGGTTAAAATATACGGTTCAATATATATAAAAGGTTAACTCCAGTCCTTCAACAAAAAGTGGAGATCTGTGCAAGCGCAGTAGCCCTAACAAGCCAAATTAACTACAAACACTACAAAATTCATCACATTTTATCAGTGAGGTCAAGTGAGTGCTTTGGGTCATTGTCCTGCTGCAGAACCCAAGTACAACTTAGCTTGAGGACCCAAACTGATGGACAGGTATTATCCTGGTAAACAGTAGAATTTCTGGTTCCATCTATTATAGAAAGTACTCCAGCAGCCCCAGAACATCACACACTACCACCACCATGTTTTACTACGTTCAGTATAATGTTCTTTTTCTAAAATGATGTGTTAGTTTTTTACTTTTTTCAGCAGTGTTTATCTTGGAATTCTCCCATGGAGACCATTTTACCTAGTCTCTTTTATTTATTATTCAATCATTAACACTTCTTTGAGACCTCCTGGATTAGTTGTCCATGCCCTTTTGGAGTAATTTTGGAATGCCGTTTCATTTCTGGCAATGTTCTCCACTGTCCTATGTTATCTCTTACTGTGGTACACCTATTTTTTTAATAGGGCCAGGTTTGTTTGGATTGCTGCTTTCCCCTAATAAATTAAATTATCATTTAAAAACTGCTTACTCCGGTTATCTGTTATCTTTGTGTTTGTTTGACAATCTAAAAAATGTAAGCATGACAATCTAAAAAATCTAAGCAATATACAACAAAATAAAAGAAATCTGTAGGAGGACAAATACTTTTCCACATCACTGTAACTCATTGTTTAGAGTAGTGTTTCTATAGCTTCCATGGAAAATTGCAAAGGTCACAGGATAGAAGAAATGAGTTTTTGTCCCATGACATTTGGAATAAATGTGTCAGTGTTAAGTTGCTTCATCTATTGTTCATTTGTTTGATTGTTATCTAGGATATTGTCCCACTGGATTGAAGCCAAGGCAGCTAATCAAAAGGTTTTGTTTTCATTTTAAAAAAATGTAAAAACAGGGTGCGCACCAAAATGCACCCAAACACACACAAACCATAAAAGCGCATTCTTGCAGAGGACAGATAAAGACAAATAAACACAACAAAAGCTCACCAATTATCTGTGGGTCACAAAGCCGAGGTGGGGCAGTAAAAACAAGAGCTGGGAACGTGCGTGCCAATCACATCCCCAGTTATGCAAAGCGGCCGCATTGTGAACGAATCAAAGATCGGTTTGCCATTCAGGTTTTAATGGCTGCCTAATTGCTCCTTTCCCGTTAGTCATAGACTATTCATGTGCAATTAGCATGTGATTCAGCTGTGCAGAAGCACCATGGCGCAGCTTTGATGTGCTCCTCTGTACCCCGTGGCAGCGGCGGCTGCGATGCCGAGCTCTGATGAGGAACAGTGAAGGGCACAGACAGCGAGGCTTCATTTACAGAAAGCTCGCTGTTGCTGATCTAGCGTTAGACAATTAAACATGCAGGACTCATACATTACGTACAGTGGCCGTATTTTGCTTTTTTTAAGCCAGAGGATGCTGCATACACCATGGTTATTGTGGTTGGGAGGCTTCAAATAGGTCTACTATACTGCTTGTAGAACCTCAGCATGTTGCATACAGGCCCGTT
The DNA here is from genome assembly GCA_958299035.1 of Cylicocyclus nassatus. Taxonomy (NCBI): domain Eukaryota; kingdom Metazoa; phylum Nematoda; class Chromadorea; order Rhabditida; family Strongylidae; genus Cylicocyclus; species Cylicocyclus nassatus. The sequence goes on from CATQJL010000034.1 coordinate 21,388, forward strand.
GCAACGGGGCAAGCAAACCAAGCAATTGCTTGGGGCCCAGAGCATTTGAGAAAGCACAGCGACTCGGTTCTAATACATCAGCTCACAGACGCAGCCTTGTGTTGATCCACATCACCCTAGGAGTGATGAGGGGAAAGAGCGCCATCAACTGTACCCACCCAGAGAGAGCAAGGAGCAATGGTGCTTTCTCAGGGCTCCAGCAGGTGATGGCAAGCTGCATGACTGGGATTCGAACCAATCACATCTCCCGATCACAGTGGCAAGCGCCTTAGTCTGCGGCTATGTACTATTTAAGACAACATACACTACTTACAGTGACCATATTTTGCTTTATAAGCCAGAGAATGCTGGTTCCACCATATAAAGCTGTTATTTTGACTGGGAGGGCTTTAAGTAGGTCTACTTTACCAGGATTGATAAACCATCCAAAGGACAAAACATGGCAAGGTCATATCAGAGAGCAGGAAAAGGATCAAGGTTGTTAATACAAAGCAAGGTCAAAACTAGAGAGTAGTACAGGTAATAGGAAAACATGTTGTACAAGGAGGATAAACCGTCAATACTCAGCACGACTGCATAAAAGGAGCAAAGGAGCCGTTTTAACAGGGCTAAACATGTGGCTAGTACTCAGGTGATCTACTTCCTGGAAGTCTCGTGTGTTTAGAATGAGAGGGTGTACTGTTGGTGTGTGGTGCATCCTGGGCAATGTAGTCCAGAAGCTGCAGATTGCAAGCTAGATTGAGCTGAGTTTGTGAAAGACTGGAGTGCTTTCAATGGCAGGTGTGACACTCATAATATCTTTGTGAGAATTGTTTTTTTTCTAGCATTATTATATCTACAGCATCTGAGCTGTCTTTAAATTCATTTTGTCTGTTTTAAAAAAAATTAATGACTAAAATAGTCAGTTCTCGTCAACACACTCAAGTGTGTGGAATCAATCAGCGCTATTATCCGTGTTTACACCCCGACAGCGTCCCTCTCGCGTTGTTCCGAGACGATTTTTGCCTCTTGTTGGTAAACAGAAGCAGGGGTGGATCTATCAGCTCGTCGGGCGGGAGGAGTGCGGAGGAAATTAGAGCGCTTTTCAGAAAGTCACGGAGGAGGCCGGCGCTCGCAACAAAAGGAATAATAAGAGTCGGTAGCTTAATTTCACTGAGGTTCCTATTACTGCAGGAGCCTTTGTGCGGCTGAAGCTAATAAAATGCTGCTAATTCGCAGTTCTCCTATGATGATGACATGAAGAGGATGAGCGCTGTCATGAAATGTAGCGCGAGTGACTGGAGAGACTGGGGAAGAGTCAAAACAAACTCTTAATATAGCAGCACTCGCTAATAGGGGACGGAACCAAGTGAAGACTAGCGATGGAGTTGTTTCAAGTGGAGGAGAAAAGAACAAAGCTGAACTAGGAAAATGTCTTCAATGAAGCGTTGTCAATTTCTGGTTGGCTCCCTTTTTTTTTTACAGCTAGTGTTCTTTTATTTCCTGCCGGGCTGTGATGGTGGCTAATTGTCGCTCTGTCACTCAGCAAATTTCCACTTCCCTGTTTAAAAAAAGCTTAAAAAAGAGCTAAAAAGGAGACAGAAAGAAAGTATCTGCGTTCATTTTTACACACAACTCCGCCGAACTCGGCTCTTTTTGTGTCCCGCTTTCGCTGCTCATTTGAGTGACTAGTCATTGTGGAGAAGGTGTATGAATGGCAGACTTTAAAAATGCTAATTGCTCCAGTAACGATTGGCTGCTAATTGCTTTGCGCTGGCGGCTCGGCGGTGGTGTTCTTCACACGTGTGCGCTAGCTCATGTTAGGCTTTGATGTCAGCATGCTGTCCGTGGTCACCCTTGTGTGGGACGCTCAGAGCTGAAAGAGGAACAGCGGTGTTTCGCTCAGCGGCTGAAGAAGAAGGAGGAGGAGGAGGAAAAGGAGGAGGAGGAGAGCGGATCTGCTTTCTGTGTTCTGCTAGGTGGCCATCTTCACGGCATGTCGGCTTCCTTTTCTCTCAGAGATCCTTCTCTTCTAAACGCTGTGTGAGTGCATGTGTGTGTTTTTGTGCACTTTATGAACAAAGAGATGTTGACTGGTGCAGAACTTACCTCTTTAGTACATCCTCAGCTGTGTAAAATGGCAAGAAACTGTAAATATTGTTTAAAACTGCATCCAGAAAAAGCATTACGATCACATACAGGACCAGTCAAAAGTTAATCGACATTGTAGATTAATACCAATATTAGATATTAACACTTTACTATTAAAACGTAATGTGTTTTAATGCATCAGTTAAGTAAAGTAGTGAAGAGGTAGAGGTACAGGTATACAGTGAATAGTGAGTAAATATTTGAGTAATGTTCTAATCCAGATTATGAGAAGCAACAACTACTCAACTAATAAAGCAACATCCAGATGCAAAGACCATTAAAAATGATGAAACTGGCACTCATCATCTGTTGAAAAATGCACAATTATGTAATAAAAATCTGCATCATTGGTCATCAGAACATTTTGCATTTCATTTTTAAATCAATGGAGCAGAGTCTGGAGGAAGAGTGGAGAGACACACAGTCCAAACTGCTCGAGGTCTAGAGTGAAGTTTCCACCAATCAGTGATGGTTTGGAGAGACATGTCTGTCATCTGCTGGTGTTGATCCACTGTGTTTTATTATCAAGTCTAAAGTCAGTACAGTTTTGTTTTCCCACAAAATCTTACAGCACTTCATGCTCCTCTGCTACTGACAACTTTTATAGAGATGCAGATTTCATTTTTCAGCAGGACTTGGCACTCTGCCCACACTGCAAACCAAAAGTACCAATTGTTATATTTAGAATATATAATATTCTAATGTTCTAAGACACTGATTTTTGGGTTTTCATTGGCTGTAAACCATAATCATCAACAATATAAGAAATAAACACTTAAAATAGATCACTCTGTGTGTAATACATCTATGTATTTTTTTTTTTAAGATGCACCTGTGTGTGTGTGTGTGTGTGTATATGAGATCCTGTCTGGCTGCATTACTGTACGTATTCTCAGTGTGTCCTGAGGGGGGAAATTATGTGTGCCTCTGTCTCTATATGTGTGAGAGTGTCCCCTTACTGAGGGAATCAAACAGGAAACACACATACACACACACACATGCATGCATACACACACATGCATGCATACACACACATGCATGCATACACACACATGCATGTATGCATACACACATCGGCCCATATCGTATGATCTTGCCTGACAGCAGCAGGAGTATCACAGCTGGCTCTGAAATGCGAGATGAATAAAGGTATGCAGATGCGGCGTTTCTGCGTATCTCATGCTGCGGCGCTGCAGCCAGGGCAGGCCACGGCTAACACAGCGCCGCTGAGCCTAAATCCCATAACAATGCAAACAAACAAGCGTCTGAAATGCAGATGCAGACAGTGAGGGGTCTGAGTTAAAAAGAGCTGCCCTTCGCTATGTATTTAAATTATAGGTGGACATATATACTATAACCGGTCCGGGTTTGCTACTCGAGGTTGTTGCACATCAGGCAGCTGAATCAAATTCAGTCTATGCACACTATAAATATGCCACTTGTTGATTTTGTGTAGCGGCTCCAGCTTTAACAGGACCTTCTTGATGTGATTTCCTTTCTTTCTTTCTTCTTCTTCTTCCTTTTCTTCGCCGTTGCTCTGCATCGGGCCGGATACGCCGCGTTTGTTATTCTCGGAATGCGGCGCTGAAATGAGTGATAGTTGTTATTATTTGGCCTTGTTTGTGGAGAGCCGCTATCTCTGACACATCACTGAAGGCGCGAGAGAAAAAGAGAGAGAGAGAGAGAGAGAGATCCGGCCTAGACTTCCAAATCCCGATAAGCGACCTGTCTGAACCGACACCGGCTGATAGTGTGGGCCCAGTGACGGGGGTGGTGTCGGATTTGTGTTCAGTTGTGTGTGTGTGCATATATATATGTGTATATATGTGTGTATACGTGTATGTGTGTCTGTTCTTATCTTAACTGAAATCAGTGCTACATTCAGCATCCCTCCTCTTTGCCTCTTTGCTGTAGATATGTTCTACTTTTTATTTTATTTATTTTATTTATTGTATGGAGGGTGTGGGTGGGTTTGGGTGGGGTTGAGAGCTCCAGGCCTGGCGGGGTGGTGGGGATTGTGGGTAGGAGGACGTGTCTCTATCTCCTGGTGCACAGCAGAGCACCACAGCCATGAAACAGATAGACACCCGACAGACCGCTGCTTGGTCCAGCCGAACGCAGCAGGTCAGCAGGGTCCGGCTGTACGGGCGATGGAGATACAGTACGAGAAGAGCTGCTTAACGGACACCTCAATCTTCTCCTAACCTTGCCTCGGGTGCTAACCGCGCCGCACTCAGGCTGTCAGGTGCTTTATTTGGTGAAGCGGTGTGTGACTGGAAAAGGCTGAAGGCTTTTCTAAAAACGCCAGCATCATTTAATGATGTGCTGTTGCTGTTACAGGGCAGGGTCTGGGTGCTTTTTTTAAAAGCCACTCTTTCAGTACAGAGGATTTCACTGAAGCAATAAAAGAGATTTACCAGCAAATTTGCACGATTTGTACAGTTTGTCTGAACACGTTTAGTTTGGTTCATTTTAGATTCGTTCGGTTTGGGTTTGTTTGTTCCAGTTGGGTTCTGGTGACATGCTGAACATGGATAAGGCTTGTGTTCTGTACAGTAAAATTAAACATATTATATATTACATATAGAGGTGTTGGACAATGAAACTGAAACACCTATCATCTTAGTGTGGGATTTTAGGTTTCATGGCTAAATTGGAGCAGCCTGGTGGCCAATCTCATTAATTGCACATTGCAGGTTCAATTAGCAGGGTATGAGCACAGTTCTGCTCAAAATATTGCAATGCACACAACATTATGGGTGACATACCAGAGTTCAAAAGAGGACAAATTGTTGGTGCACGCCTTGCTGGAGCATCTGTGACCAAGACAGCAAGTCTTTGTGATGCATCAAGAGCCACGGAATCCAGGGTAATGTCAGCATACCACCAAGAAGCACCAACCACATCCAACAGGATTAACTGTGGATGCTGTAAGAGGAAGCTGTCTGAAAGTGATGTTCGGGTACTAACCCGGATTGTATCCAAAAAACATAAAAAAATGGCTGCTCAAATCACGGCAGAATTCAATGTGCACCTCAACTCTCCTGTTTCCACCAGAACTGTCCGTCACCACAATAAATTATTGTGGTCTAAAACCAGGTGTTTCATTTTCATTCTCTAACCCCTGTATATATTTATTGTCTCAACTTAAGTCAGTCAAGCCATCATTTTGCTCATTTTGCTCGTATTTGACTTAATTAAGCTGTACCATGTTTTTTTGTACCGTGCATTTTATGAGACACTAGAGAAAAAAGTGTAATTTTTCGTTTATTTGGGTGAGTAAAGCGTTTCCGTTTATTTACAGGAAGCTTAGATTTCCAGATTTCCACTAAGGCTGGAGCATTAGCATGAGCATTAGCGGCTAACCACTAGTTCCACACTGAGGAACCCTGAGTGTTCTGGTGAGCCAGGGCGATAATAGCCAGCAATTTATCCCACGCCACTTATTTTAACACGGTAAACACGCAGACTACAGTCCGATAATACCTACCTCTGAACGGAAAAAAGGGTTGGCGTGCTTAGTGGGTAATGCTCATGCTGCTCCAGCAGTGCTAGCCAGGGTTAGAAGCAGACTACAGGCTGATATTACTCACCTCTGAACATTTTTTTGGAAAATTAAAGATATTTTATTGTGCCTTATAATGCAAAAAATATGGTATACATTTTTATTCCAATCTTTATTTAAGGAAAAATGTTTTTAAACATTTTAATAATCTTTTCACACATTTGTTGCAAGCTATAGATCCTCCACCCGTCTTTTCTCCTCAAAGACTCTCCTTAATATAATATATGAGAAAGTACAGTGTGAGGTCATTAAGGCCAAAATAATGGATTCGTCTCAACACACAAAGAATGTCTGTGATGGGTCATTCAAATCACACAGCTATTAGTTACAGGCTTAATTGCTTATTGCACTTACTGTATGCAATAGCAACACTGTATTGTGCACCTCTACAATATACCATGCATTTAGTGTCGGGGTCAGTGGTGATTTTACTGAACATTGATTGTAGCTCGGACTCTCTACCCTCTGCTACTTTTCTGTTATAGTTATTGTTGTTTCTCCACCCACTGTCCATTCTATTACAGGCTCTGAGCTCAGTCAGCTGTAGGGCTTGTGAGATATGAGTATTTTGGGATCAATACTGGTATTGACAATGTTTCTTGATATATTATATACTTTAGTGAATTCAAAAAAAACTCATGGTGTTTTCACACCTGAAAAGTACAGACCAGAGTCTAAACTAAGGCCCATGGGTTGTTTTTATTGTATACTGGACATTTAGTCCAGTTGGTTTTGGTTTTTAAACTGCAGATTAGGGAGTTATTGCACTAAAGAGCTTTACTCTATGTCTTGTCATCGTCCCCTATGTGGGAGGAGTCTCCCTGCACTTCTTTTTTACTGGTTTTTTGAATGCTGTCAGTTCAGCAAATTGCCATTCTTGGGTACTGTGCCAAATTCTGCTCCCATACAGAAATCTGACTTTCTTTGAGTGTATAAACATACTGCATAAAACAGATTCTTTTATTAGTGTTAATAGGGTTAATCTACAGTTACAGTAGATACAAAATCACCAGCACCGTAATCTGTAATCTGTACTGTACTCATACTGCTCTGTAATTAATCTACAGTTACAGTAGATAGAGGATCACCAGCACTGTAATCTGTTGTACTGTGATCATACTGCTCTGTAATTAATCTACAGTTACAGTAGATACAGAATCACCGGCACTGTAATCTGTTGTACCCATACTGCTCTGTAATTAATCTACAGTTACAGTAGATACAGAATCCCCAGCACTGTAATCTGTTGTACCCGTACTGCTCTGTAATTAATCTACAGTTACAGTAGATACAGAATCACCAGCACTGTAATCTGTTGTACCCGTACTGCTCTGTAATTAATCTACAGTTACAGTAGATACAGAATCAACAGAACCTTAATCTGTTGTACCTGTACTGCTCTGTAATTAATCTACAGTTACAGTAGATACAGAATCACCAGCACTGTAATCTGTTGTACTGTGTGTTGTGCTGTGTTCAAGTAAATTTCTGCTGTGTTTCTATTTTGGTGGCGGGAAAAACAAGTGTGCCACTGACTGATTAAAACCCTGACAACAGTCAACATTCAACCATCCAATCCTATCTTAGCCATGCAAGAGTGCCGCTTAGCTCATGTACACCTTCGCACCTTACACACACCCACACACTGCACTGCGCAAATCCAGCTTTTAACTCAACAATAAACAGAATAAAGAATAAAATATAATTAGTTTTCTCTTAAATGAGCTGCTGGTGTATCTTCACAGTGTGAAGGAGCAGCTCAGTCTCCTCTGCTGAGATGCACAAAAGTGCCGCCCTGTACTGCCCCCTATGGGCAATATTTGTATATAATTTTTTTTGTACTTCCTGTTTAGACAGGAAGCGGAAGTAGGAAGCCATATGTAGAAATGTTCTCATGTAGAGCTGTTAGGAGAGCTGAAGACAATCCGTAGCAATCCTGTTGATGCGCCAGTGGAGGCATTGCTAGTAAGTTATCATTTTGTTGTTTGATATGTTATCTAGTGATATATAGTCATATTCATGATTAGGAGAGGAAAAGTGTTTAAGTTTGAGCCTCAATTATATCATAGCTGTGTGGCTTTTTACATGCAGCTGCCTGGTTAAATCATATACTAAATGTGTTAGGAATATTCTTTAATGCATATGTCTGCTATATATATGTGCTTATTTCTCTGTACAGCACTTTGGTCAACATTTGTTGTTTAAAATGTGCTTTAGAAATAAAATTGACATTGACATGTTATGCCAAAACACACCCATAATTAATTAAGAGAATTAGTTCATGCCTTTTGCATGTTTCGAGTTGCGCCAGGCATACTTTTTCGCCCTTAATACGCAATTTACTGGTGCGCTATATATGCTAAAATAGAGCCCAAATAATATCAACAGGTAAGGATTACACAAGGTAAGGATGGTCAGGTAAGGATTATAGCAGTATTTGGAGTTCTTTGATCAGTTTAGTTCACTTTATCTCACTACGTTTGTGCTCCATGTCTAAGCAGATCACAACACGCTCCAATCCTCCAATTCCTGTTTGGGTCTCGACTGCCCCTAAAAAACACTCCAAGTGTCCAAAAAAAAAGTCTTACCCCCACCAGAGCCCCGTTGAAGAGATCAGTTGAAGAAACACCATTTCAGACATTTTGGTTCAGAACCTCGTACAGTACCCAGCAGAAATAGCCAACAGACTTCGTCTGAGGGAGGGATCTGTACCTATTGTAAAGTATGAGTATGAGAGTGTGCACTGTGGGCAGTTGATTTACACTGCTGTGAAAAAGTGTTTGCCCCTTACAGATTGCCCCTTTAGAGGTTTTTGCTATTTAAATACAAAAAAATGATTCCATTTATTAAGAGAAAACCATCCAAACACACCGGAAAAAGTAATGTGAAAAGTAGTTATTATTCACAAATGCTACTGTAATCTTTACCTGACTGTTCTGCTGGTCTGACACTGTTATTTACTCCAGAGTATGAACACGAGAGTTATCAAGTGAAAATTTCTTTCTTTTAAAGGGGACATATTATGTAAAACTCATATATTTTGCGTGTTTTTGTATTTCTGTTTGAGTCTCAACTGCCCCTATAAACACTCCAAGTTTCAAAAAGAGCTCCCACCAGAGCCCCACCCACTAGATCAATTGAAGAAACACCATTTCAGACATTGTGGTTCAGAACCTCGGACAGTACCCAAAAGAAATAGCCAACAGACTTCGTCTGAGGGAGGGATCTCTACCTATTGTAAAGTATGAGTATGAGAGTGTGCTCTGTGGGCAGATGTACACTGCTGTGCCCCTTTAGAGGTTTTTGCTTTTTAAATACAAAAAAGTAGCATTTTCAAAATGAAGATTCCATTTATTAAAGGAAAAACTATCCAAACACACCGGAAAAAGTAATGTGAAAAAGTAATTATTATTCACAAATGCTAATGTAATCTTTGAACATGAGAGTTACTACGTGAAGATTTATTATGTTAAACTCATCTTTTGCGTGTTTTTGTATTTCTGTTTGAGTCTCAACTGCCCCTATAAACACTCCAAGTTTCAAAAAGAGCTCCCACCAGAGCCCCGCCCACTAGATCAGTTAAAGAAATGCCATTTAGTACTCTGCGTTGATACCACTGCTT
>CATQJL010000035.1:0-16366 GCA_958299035.1 Cylicocyclus nassatus
ATAGGGGGGGGGGGAAGAGGGGAAGGAAGGAAAAGAGAGAGATAAGCAGTGGTATCAACGCAGAGTACTCGGAGATTTTCTCAAAATTTGGCGGAAAAGTGGATCATATCGTGCTAAAATTTTCTCTTTCCCTTGTCATCGATGTAGAGCTTCCTTTCGCAATGTCACTCTCGCACTCGCGCTTACAATCTGGAGAGAAAAATCGAATTCTCCCAGAGCAAAAGCTCCCAAAAGCGAGATTTTCGGAGATTTTCTCAAAATTTGGCGGAAAAGTGGATCATATCGTGCTAAAATTTTCTCTTTCCCCAGTCATCGCTGTACAGCTTCCTTTCGCAATGTCACTCTCGCACTCACGCTTACAATCTGGAGAGAAAAATCGAATTCACCCAGAGCAAAAGCTCCCAAAAGCAAGGTTTTCGGAGATTTTCTCAAAATTTGCCGGAAAAGTGGATCATATCGTGCAAAAATTTTGTCTTTCCCTAGTCATCGCTGTACAGCTTCCTTTCACAATGTCAGTCTCGCACTCACGCTTACAATCTGGAGAGAAAAATCGAATTCACCGAGAGCAAAAGCTCCCAAAAGCGAGATTTTCGGAGATTTTCTCAAAATTTGGCGGAAAAGTGGATCATATCGTGCTAAAATTTTGTCTTTCCCTTGTCATCGATGTAGAGCTTCCTTTCGCAATGTCATTCTCGCACTCGGGCTTACAATCTGGAGAGAAAAATCGATTTCACCCAGAGCAAAAGCTCCCAAAAGCAAGGTTTCCGGAGATTTTCTCAAAATTTGCCGGAAAAGTGGATCATATGGTGCAAAAATTTTGTCTTTCCCCAGTCATCGCTGTACAGCTTCCCTTCGCAATGTCACTCTCGCACTCACGCTTACAATCTGGAGAGAAAAATCGAATTCTCCCAGAGCAAAAGCTCCCAAAAGCGAGATTTTCGGAGATTTTCTCAAAATTTGGCGGAAAAGTGGATCATATCGTGCTAAAATTTTGTCTTTCCCCAGTCATCGCTGTACAGCTTCCTTTCGCAATGTCATTCTCGCACTCGGGCTTACAATCTGGAGAGAAAAATCGATTTCACCCAGAGCAAAAGCTCCCAAAAGCGAGATTTTCGGAGATTTTCTCAAAATTTGCCGGAGAAGTGGATCATATGGTGCAAAAATTTTGTCTTTCCCCAGTCATCGCTGTACAGCTTCCTTTCGCAATGTCACTCTCGCACTCACGCTTACAATCTGGAGAGAAAAATCGAATTCACCCAGAGCAGAAGCTCCCAAAAGCGAGATTTTCGGAGATTTTCTCAAAATTTGCCGGAGAAGTGGATCATATGGTGCAAAAATTTTGTCTTTCCCCAGTCATCGCTGTACAGCTTCCTTTCGCAATGTCACTCTCGCACTCACGCTTACAATCTGGAGAGAAAAATCGATTTCACCCAGAGCAAAAGCTCCCAAAAGCGAGATTTTCGGAGATTTTCTCAAAATTTGCCGGAGAAGTGGATCATATGGTGCAAAAATTTTGTCTTTCCCCAGTCATCGCTGTACAGCTTCCTTTCGCAATGTCACTCTCGCACTCACGCTTACAATCTGGAGAGAAAAATCGATTTCACCCAGAGCAAAAGCTCCCAAAAGCAAGGTTTTCGGAGATTTTCTCAAAATTTGCCGGAAAAGTGGATCATATCGTGCTAAAATTTTGTCTTTCCCCAGTCATCGCTGTACAGCTTCCTTTCGCAATGTCATTCTCGCACTCGGGCTTACAATCTGGAGAGAAAAATCGATTTCACCCAGAGCAAAAGCTCCCAAAAGCGAGATTTTCGGAGATTTTCTCAAAATTTGCCGGAAAAGTGGATCATATGGTGCAAAAATTTTGTCTTTCCCCAGTCATCGCTGTACAGCTTCCTTTCGCAATGTCACTCTCGCACTCACGCTTACAATCTGGAGAGAAAAATCGAATTCACCCAGAGCAGAAGCTCCCAAAAGCGAGATTTTCGGAGATTTTCTCAAAATTTGGCGGAAAAGTGGATCATATCGTGCAAAAATTTTCTCTTTCACCAGTCATCGCTGTACAGCTTCCTTTCGCAATGTCACTCTCGCACTCACGCTTACAATCTGGAGAGAAAAATCGAATTCACCCAGAGCAAAAGCTCCCAAAAGCGAGATTTTCGGAGATTTTCTCAAAATTTGGCGGAAAAGTGGATCATATCGTGCTAAAATTTTCTCTTTCCCCAGTCATCGCTGTACAGCTTCCTTTCGCAATGTCACTCTCGCACTCACGCTTACAATCTGGAGAGAAAAATCGAATTCACCCAGAGCAAAAGCTCCCAAAAGCAAGGTTTTCGGAGATTTTCTCAAAATTTGGCGGAAAAGTGGATCATATCGTGCAAAAATTTTGTCTTTCCCCAGTCATCGCTGTACAGCTTCCTTTCGCAATGTCACTCTCGCACTCACGCTTACAATCTGGAGAGAAAAATCGAATTCACCCAGAGCAGAAGCTCCCAAAAGCGAGATTTTCGGAGATTTTCTCAAAATTTGGCGGAAAAGTGGATCATATCGTGCAAAAATTTTCTCTTTCACCAGTCATCGCTGTACAGCTTCCTTTCGCAATGTCACTCTCGCACTCACGCTTACAATCTGGAGAGAAAAATCGAATTCACCCAGAGCAAAAGCTCCCAAAAGCAAGGTTTTCGGAGATTTTCTCAAAATTTGGCGGAAAAGTGGATCATATCGTGCTAAAATTTTGTCTTTCCCTTGTCATCGATGTAGAGCTTCCTTTCGCAATGTCACTCTCGCACTCGCGCTTACAATCTGGAGAGAAAAATCGAATTCTCCCAGAGCAAAAGCTCCCAAAAGCGAGATTTTCGGAGATTTTCTCAAATTTGGCGGAAAAGTGGATCATATCGTGCAAAAATTTTCTCTTTCACCAGTCATCGCTGTACAGCTTCCTTTCGCAATGTCACTCTCGCACTCACGCTTACAATCTGGAGAGAAAAATCGAATTCACCCAGAGCAAAAGCTCCCAAAAGCGAGATTTTCGGAGATTTTCTCAAAATTTGGCGGAAAAGTGGATCATATCGTGCAAAAATTTTGTCTTTCCCCAGTCATCGCTGTACAGCTTCCTTTCGCAATGTCACTCTCGCACTCACGCTTACAATCTGGAGAGAAAAATCGAATTCACCCAGAGCAAAAGCTCCCAAAAGCAAGGTTTTCGGAGATTTTCTCAAAATTTGGCGGAAAAGTGGATCATATCGTGCAAAAATTTTCTCTTTCACCAGTCATCGCTGTACAGCTTCCTTTCGCAATGTCACTCTCGCACTCGGGCTTACAATCTGGAGAGAAAAATCGATTTCACCCAGAGCAAAAGCTCCCAAAAGCAAGGTTTCCGGAGATTTTCTCAAAATTTGCCGGAAAAGTGGATCATATGGTGCAAAAATTTTGTCTTTCCCCAGTCATCGCTGTACAGCTTCCTTTCGCAATGTCACTCTCGCACTCACGCTTACAATCTGGAGAGAAAAATCGAATTCTCCCAGAGCAAAAGCTCCCAAAAGCGAGATTTTCGGAGATTTTCTCAAAATTTGGCGGAAAAGTGGATCATATCGTGCTAAAATTTTGTCTTTCCCCAGTCATCGCTGTACAGCTTCCTTTCGCAATGTCATTCTCGCACTCGGGCTTACAATCTGGAGAGAAAAATCGATTTCACCCAGAGCAAAAGCTCCCAAAAGCGAGATTTTCGGAGATTTTCTCAAAATTTGCCGGAGAAGTGGATCATATGGTGCAAAAATTTTGTCTTTCCCCAGTCATCGCTGTACAGCTTCCTTTCGCAATGTCACTCTCGCACTCACGCTTACAATCTGGAGAGAAAAATCGAATTCACCCAGAGCAGAAGCTCCCAAAAGCGAGATTTTCGGAGATTTTCTCAAAATTTGCCGGAGAAGTGGATCATATGGTGCAAAAATTTTGTCTTTCCCCAGTCATCGCTGTACAGCTTCCTTTCGCAATGTCACTCTCGCACTCACGCTTACAATCTGGAGAGAAAAATCGATTTCACCCAGAGCAAGCAGTGGTATCAACGCAGAGTACTGAGATTTTCTCAAAATTTGCCGGAGAAGTGGATCATATGGTGCAAAAATTTTGTCTTTCCCCAGTCATCGCTGTACAGCTTCCTTTCGCAATGTCACTCTCGCACTCACGCTTACAATCTGGAGAGAAAAATCGATTTCACCCAGAGCAAAAGCTCCCAAAAGCAAGGTTTTCGGAGATTTTCTCAAAATTTGCCGGAAAAGTGGATCATATCGTGCTAAAATTTTGTCTTTCCCCAGTCATCGCTGTACAGCTTCCTTTCGCAATGTCATTCTCGCACTCGGGCTTACAATCTGGAGAGAAAAATCGATTTCACCCAGAGCAAAAGCTCCCAAAAGCGAGATTTTCGGAGATTTTCTCAAAATTTGCCGGAAAAGTGGATCATATGGTGCAAAAATTTTGTCTTTCCCCAGTCATCGCTGTACAGCTTCCTTTCGCAATGTCACTCTCGCACTCACGCTTACAATCTGGAGAGAAAAATCGAATTCACCCAGAGCAGAAGCTCCCAAAAGCGAGATTTTCGGAGATTTTCTCAAAATTTGGCGGAAAAGTGGATCATATCGTGCAAAAATTTTCTCTTTCACCAGTCATCGCTGTACAGCTTCCTTTCGCAATGTCACTCTCGCACTCACGCTTACAATCTGGAGAGAAAAATCGAATTCACCCAGAGCAAAAGCTCCCAAAAGCGAGATTTTCGGAGATTTTCTCAAAATTTGGCGGAAAAGTGGATCATATCGTGCTAAAATTTTCTCTTTCCCCAGTCATCGCTGTACAGCTTCCTTTCGCAATGTCACTCTCGCACTCACGCTTACAATCTGGAGAGAAAAATCGAATTCACCCAGAGCAAAAGCTCCCAAAAGCAAGGTTTTCGGAGATTTTCTCAAAATTTGGCGGAAAAGTGGATCATATCGTGCAAAAATTTGTCTTTCCCCAGTCATCGCTGTACAGCTTCCTTTCGCAATGTCACTCTCGCACTCACGCTTACAATCTGGAGAGAAAAATCGAATTCACCCAGAGCAGAAGCTCCCAAAAGCGAGATTTTCGGAGATTTTCTCAAAATTTGGCGGAAAAGTGGATCATATCGTGCAAAAATTTTCTCTTTCACCAGTCATCGCTGTACAGCTTCCTTTCGCAATGTCACTCTCGCACTCACGCTTACAATCTGGAGAGAAAAATCGAATTCACCCAGAGCAAAAGCTCCCAAAAGCAAGGTTTTCGGAGATTTTCTCAAAATTTGGCGGAAAAGTGGATCATATCGTGCTAAAATTTTGTCTTTCCCTTGTCATCGATGTAGAGCTTCCTTTCGCAATGTCACTCTCGCACTCGCGCTTACAATCTGGAGAGAAAAATCGAATTCTCCCAGAGCAAAAGCTCCCAAAAGCGAGATTTTCGGAGATTTTCTCAAAATTTGGCGGAAAAGTGGATCATATCGTGCAAAAATTTTCTCTTTCACCAGTCATCGCTGTACAGCTTCCTTTCGCAATGTCACTCTCGCACTCACGCTTACAATCTGGAGAGAAAAATCGAATTCACCCAGAGCAAAAGCTCCCAAAAGCGAGATTTTCGGAGATTTTCTCAAAATTTGGCGGAAAAGTGGATCATATCGTGCAAAAATTTTGTCTTTCCCCAGTCATCGCTGTACAGCTTCCTTTCGCAATGTCACTCTCGCACTCACGCTTACAATCTGGAGAGAAAAATCGAATTCACCCAGAGCAAAAGCTCCCAAAAGCAAGGTTTTCGGAGATTTTCTCAAAATTTGGCGGAAAAGTGGATCATATCGTGCAAAAATTTTCTCTTTCACCAGTCATCGCTGTACAGCTTCCTTTCGCAATGTCACTCTCGCACTCACGCTTACAATCTGGAGAGAAAAATCGAATTCACCCAGAGCAAAAGCTCCCAAAAGCAAGGTTTTCGGAGATTTTCTCAAAATTTGGCGGAAAAGTGGATCATATCGTGCTAAAATTTTGTCTTTCCCTTGTCATCGATGTAGAGCTTCCTTTCGCAATGTCACTCTCGCACTCGCGCTTACAATCTGGAGAGAAAAATCGAATTCTCCCAGAGCAAAAGCTCCCAAAAGCGAGATTTTCGGAGATTTTCTCAAAATTTGGCGGAAAAGTGGATCATATCGTGCAAAAATTTTCTCTTTCACCAGTCATCGCTGTACAGCTTCCTTTCGCAATGTCACTCTCGCACTCACGCTTACAATCTGGAGAGAAAAATCGAATTCACCCAGAGCAGAAGCTCCCAAAAGCGAGATTTTCGGAGATTTTCTCAAAATTTGGCGGAAAAGTGGATCATATCGTGCAAAAATTTTGTCTTTCCCCAGTCATCGCTGTACAGCTTCCTTTCGCAATGTCACTCTCGCACTCACGCTTACAATCTGGAGAGAAAAATCGAATTCACCCAGAGCAAAAGCTCCCAAAAGCAAGGTTTTCGGAGATTTTCTCAAAATTTGGCGGAAAAGTGGATCATATCGTGCTAAAATTTTGTCTTTCCCTTGTCATCGATGTAGAGCTTCCTTTCGCAATGTCACTCTCGCACTCGCGCTTACAATCTGGAGAGAAAAATCGAATTCTCCCAGAGCAAAAGCTCCCAAAAGCGAGATTTTCGGAGATTTTCTCAAAATTTGGCGGAAAAGTGGATCATATCGTGCAAAAATTTTCTCTTTCACCAGTCATCGCTGTACAGCTTCCTTTCGCAATGTCACTCTCGCACTCACGCTTACAATCTGGAGAGAAAAATCGAATTCACCCAGAGCAAAAGCTCCCAAAAGCGAGATTTTCGGAGATTTTCTCAAAATTTGGCGGAAAAGTGGATCATATCGTGCTAAAATTTTCTCTTTCCCCAGTCATCGCTGTACAGCTTCCTTTCGCAATGTCACTCTCGCACTCACGCTTACAATCTGGAGAGAAAAATCGAATTCACCCAGAGCAAAAGCTCCCAAAAGCAAGGTTTTCGGAGATTTTCTCAAAATTTGGCGGAAAAGTGGATCATATCGTGCTAAAATTTTGTCTTTCCCTTGTCATCGATGTAGAGCTTCCTTTCGCAATGTCACTCTCGCACTCACGCTTACAATCTGGAGAGAAAAATCGAATTCACCCAGAGCAGAAGCTCCCAAAAGCGAGATTTTCGGAGATTTTCTCAAAATTTGGCGGAAAAGTGGATCATATCGTGCAAAAATTTTGTCTTTCCCCAGTCATCGCTGTACAGCTTCCTTACACAATGTCAGTCTCGCACTCACGCTTACAATCTGGAGAGAAAAATCGAATTCACCGAGAGCAAAAGCTCCCAAAAGCGAGGTTTTCGGAGATTTTCTCAAAATTTGCCGGAAAAGTGGATCATATCGTGCAAAAATTTTGTCTTTCCCCAGTCATCGCTGTACAGCTTCCTTTCACAATGTCAGTCTCGCACTCACGCTTACAATCTGGAGAGAAAAATCGAATTCACCGAGAGCAAAAGCTCCCAAAAACGAGATTTTCGGAGATTTTCTCAAAATTTGGCGGAAAAGTGGATCATATCGTGCTAAAATTTTGTCTTTCCCTTGTCATCGATGTAGAGCTTCCTTTCGCAATGTCACTCTCGCACTCGCGCTTACAATCTGGAGAGAAAAATCGAATTCACCCAGAGCAGAAGCTCCCAAAAGCGAGATTTTCGGAGATTTTCTCAAAATTTGGCGGAAAAGTGGATCATATCGTGCAAAAATTTTGTCTTTCCCCAGTCATCGCTGTACAGCTTCCTTTCACAATGTCAGTCTCGCACTCACGCTTACAATCTGGAGAGAAAAATCGAATTCACCGAGAGCAAAAGCTCCCAAAAGCGAGGTTTTCGGAGATTTTCTCAAAATTTGCCGGAAAAGTGGATCATATCGTGCAAAAATTTTGTCTTTCCCCAGTCATCGCTGTACAGCTTCCTTTCACAATGTCAGTCTCGCACTCACGCTTACAATCTGGAGAGAAAAATCGAATTCACCGAGAGCAAAAGCTCCCAAAAACGAGATTTTCGGAGATTTTCTCAAAATTTGGCGGAAAAGTGGATCATATCGTGCTAAAATTTTGTCTTTCCCTTGTCATCGATGTAGAGCTTCCTTTCGCAATGTCACTCTCGCACTCGCGCTTACAATCTGGAGAGAAAAATCGAATTCACCGAGAGCAAAAGCTCCCAAAACGAGATTTTAAGCAGTGGTATCAACGCAGAGTACTAAAGTGGATCATATCGTGCTAAAATTTTGTCTTTCCCTTGTCATCGATGTAGAGCTTCCTTTCGCAATGTCACTCTCGCACTCGCGCTTACAATCTGGAGAGAAAAATCGAATTCACCGAGAGCAAAAGCTCCCAAAAGCGAGATTTTCGGAGATTTTCTCAAAATTTGGCGGAAAAGTGGATCATATCGTGCTAAAATTTTGTCTTTCCCTTGTCATCGATGTAGAGCTTCCTTTCGCAATGTCACTCTCGCACTCGCGCTTACAATCTGGAGAGAAAAATCGAATTCTCCCAGAGCAAAAGCTCCCAAAAGCGAGATTTTCGGAGATTTTCTCAAAATTTGGCGGAAAAGTGGATCATGTCGTGCAAAAATTTTCTCTTTCACCAGTCATCGCTGTACAGCTTCCTTTCGCAATGTCACTCTCGCACTCACGCTTACAATCTGGAGAGAAAAATCGAATTCACCGAGAGCAAAAGCTCCCAAAAGCGAGATTTTCGGAGATTTTCTCAAAATTTGGCGGAAAAGTGGATCATATCGTGCTAAAATTTTCTCTTTCCCCAGTCATCGCTGTACAGCTTCCTTTCGCAATGTCACTCTCGCACTCACGCTTACAATCTGGAGAGAAAAATCGAATTCACCCAGAGCAAAAGCTCCCAAAAGCGAGATTTTCGGAGATTTTCTCAAAATTTGGCGGAAAAGTGGATCATATCGTGCTAAAATTTTCTCTTTCCCTTGTCATCGATGTAGAGCTTCCTTTCGCAATGTCACTCTCGCACTCGCGCTTACAATCTGGAGAGAAAAATCGAATTCTCCCAGAGCAAAAGCTCCCAAAAGCGAGATTTTCGGAGATTTTCTCAAAATTTGGCGGAAAAGTGGATCATATCGTGCTAAAATTTTGTCTTTCCCCAGTCATCGCTGTACAGCTTCCTTTCACAATGTCACTCTCGCACTCACGCTTACAATCTGGAGAGAAAAATCGAATTCACCGAGAGCAAAAGCTCCCAAAAGCGAGATTTTCGGAGATTTTCTCAAAATTTGCCGGAAAAGTGGATCATATCGTGCAAAAATTTTGTCTTTCCCCAGTCATCGCTGTACAGCTTCCTTTCACAATGTCACTCTCGCACTCGCGCTTACAATCTGGAGAGAAAAATCGAATTCACCGAGAGCAAAAGCTCCCAAAACGAGATTTTCGGAGATTTTCTCAAAATTTGGCGGAAAAGTGGATCATATCGTGCTAAAATTTTGTCTTTCCCTTGTCATCGATGTAGAGCTTCCTTTCGCAATGTCACTCTCGCACTCGCGCTTACAATCTGGAGAGAAAAATCGAATTCACCGAGAGCAAAAGCTCCCAAAAGCGAGATTTTCGGAGATTTTCTCAAAATTTGGCGGAAAAGTGGATCATATCGTGCTAAAATTTTGTCTTTCCCTTGTCATCGATGTAGAGCTTCCTTTCGCAATGTCACTCTCGCACTCGCGCTTACAATCTGGAGAGAAAAATCGAATTCTCCCAGAGCAAAAGCTCCCAAAAGCGAGATTTTCGGAGATTTTCTCAAAATTTGGCGGAAAAGTGGATCATATCGTGCTAAAATTTTCTCTTTCCCCAGTCATCGCTGTACAGCTTCCTTTCGCAATGTCACTCTCGCACTCACGCTTACAATCTGGAGAGAAAAATCGAATTCACCCAGAGCAAAAGCTCCCAAAAGCGAGATTTTCGGAGATTTTCTCAAAATTTGGCGGAAAAGTGGATCATATCGTGCTAAAATTTTCTCTTTCCCAGTCATCGCTGTACAGCTTCCTTTCGCAATGTCACTCTCGCACTCACGCTTACAATCTGGAGAGAAAAATCGAATTCACCCAGAGCAAAAGCTCCCAAAAGCGAGATTTTCGGAGATTTTCTCAAAATTTGGCGGAAAAGTGGATCATATCGTGCTAAAATTTTCTCTTTCCCTTGTCATCGATGTAGAGCTTCCTTTCGCAATGTCACTCTCGCACTCGCGCTTACAATCTGGAGAGAAAAATCGAATTCTCCCAGAGCAAAAGCTCCCAAAAGCAAGGTTTCCGGAGATTTTCTCAAAATTTGCCGGAAAAGTGGATCATATCGTGCTAAAATTTTCTCTTTCCCCAGTCATCGCTGTACAGCTTCCTTTCGCAATGTCACTCTCGCACTCACGCTTACAATCTGGAGAGAAAAATCGAATTCTCCCAGAGCAAAAGCTCCCAAAAGCGAGATTTTCGGAGATTTTCTCAAAATTTGGCGGAAAAGTGGATCATATCGTGCTAAAATTTTGTCTTTCCCCAGTCATCGCTGTACAGCTTCCTTTCGCAATGTCATTCTCGCACTCGGGCTTACAATCTGGAGAGAAAAATCGATTTCACCCAGAGCAGAAGCTCCCAAAAGCGAGATTTTCGGAGATTTTCTCAAAATTTGGCGGAAAAGTGGATCATATCGTGCTAAAATTTTGTCTTTCCCTTGTCATCGATGTAGAGCTTCCTTTCGCAATGTCATTCTCGCACTCGGGCTTACAATCTGGAGAGAAAAATCGATTTCACCCAGAGCAAAAGCTCCCAAAAGCAAGGTTTTCGGAGATTTTCTCAAAATTTGCCGGAAAAGTGGATCATATCGTGCTAAAATTTTGTCTTTCCCCAGTCATCGCTGTACAGCTTCCTTTCGCAATGTCATTCTCGCACTCGGGCTTACAATCTGGAGAGAAAAATCGATTTCACCCAGAGCAAAAGCTCCCAAAAGCGAGATTTTCGGAGATTTTCTCAAAATTTGCCGGAAAAGTGGATCATATCGTGCTAAAATTTTGTCTTTCCCCAGTCATCGCTGTACAGCTTCCTTCCGCAATGTCACTCTCGCACTCACGCTTACAATCTGGAGAGAAAAATCGATTTCACCCAGAGCAAAAGCTCCCAAAAGCGAGATTTTCGGAGATTTTCTCAAAATTTGGCGGAAAAGTGGATCATATCGTGCTAAAATTTTGTCTTTCCCCAGTCATCGCTGTACAGCTTCCTTTCGCAATGTCACTCTCGCACTCACGCTTACAATCTGGAGAGAAAAATCGAATTCACCCAGAGCAAAAGCTCCCAAAAGCAAGGTTTTCGGAGATTTTCTCAAAATTTGGCGGAAAAGTGGATCATATCGTGCAAAAATTTTCTCTTTCACCAGTCATCGCTGTACAGCTTCCTTTCGCAATGTCACTCTCGCACTCACGCTTACAATCTGGAGAGAAAAATCGAATTCACCCAGAGCAAAAGCTCCCAAAAGCGAGATTTTCGGAGATTTTCTCAAAATTTGGCGGAAAAGTGGATCATATCGTGCTAAAATTTTCTCTTTCCCCAGTCATCGCTGTACAGCTTCCTTTCGCAATGTCACTCTCGCACTCACGCTTACAATCTGGAGAGAAAAATCGAATTCACCCAGAGCAAAAGCTCCCAAAAGCAAGGTTTTCGGAGATTTTCTCAAAATTTGGCGGAAAAGTGGATCATATCGTGCTAAAATTTTGTCTTTCCCTTGTCATCGATGTAGAGCTTCCTTTCGCAATGTCACTCTCGCACTCACGCTTACAATCTGGAGAGAAAAATCGAATTCACCCAGAGCAGAAGCTCCCAAAAGCGAGATTTTCGGAGATTTTCTCAAAATTTGGCGGAAAAGTGGATCATATCGTGCAAAAATTTTGTCTTTCCCCAGTCATCGCTGTACAGCTTCCTTTCGCAATGTCACTCTCGCACTCACGCTTACAATCTGGAGAGAAAAATCGAATTCACCCAGAGCAAAAGCTCCCAAAAGCGAGATTTTCGGAGATTTTCTCAAAATTTGGCGGAAAAGTGGATCATATCGTGCTAAAATTTTCTCTTTCCCCAGTCATCGCTGTACAGCTTCCTTTCGCAATGTCACTCTCGCACTCACGCTTACAATCTGGAGAGAAAAATCGAATTCACCCAGAGCAGAAGCTCCCAAAAGCGAGATTTTCGGAGATTTTCTCAAAATTTGGCGGAAAAGTGGATCATATCGTGCAAAAATTTTGTCTTTCCCCAGTCATCGATGTACAGCTTCCTTTCGCAATGTCACTCTCGCACTCACGCTTACAATCTGGAGAGAAAAATCGAATTCACCCAGAACAAATGCTCCCAAAAGCGAGATTTTCGAAAATTTTCTCAAAATAGGGCGGAAATGTGGAAGCATAGTGAATACTGAGATCGAATGTGAGCGGATCAAATGGTATGCTTTTGAAGCTAACTTTGCAGCAATGACCAGCTCGCAATTTCAACACCTTGGCACGCGCTTGCGTCTTTCAACACACCCATTGCAGCAGCAGAGCGCACCCTGCGTGTCGTGGCCTCTCGTTCGCCCTAGGACCTCTGCGTCCTCTTGACCTCATGATCGCGCCGTCGCGTCTCTACACAATAAGGCCCCGTTCGGAAACTGGCGTCTATTCAAAACACCCGCTGAAGCATACATGTGGGCGGACCATCCTCGCCGTCTCGTTTTTTGGGATCGGGTTTATATTATAGGAGAGGATTGGAAGAATCTTATGTTGGCAAGTGTATCTAGCTTTACAACTCTCTAAAATACAGTTTTTGCTATAAATGGTATGGATCCTAGCCAGCACTTTTGCACTGCAGGTTAGGCCTTATAATTCGGATATCCTCTATATCAGAATCGGCAGAGATCCACAATTCTGCCTGACTACTCCCCTTTAAACGCTCAATCTTTTTTGCAAGTGGTTTTTACTATATTGGTTTCTTATCAATGGGCAACATATACGTATCCAGACAAAAGCCCATAACCATAGGGGCTATCTCATAAATCATTCATTCATTCATTAGATACGCTCTAGGCGTTCCAAAACATTGACAAAAATGTGTCAGTAATACATGAAACACAAAATAATGAGCATTTCACCACATCTTTCAAGCCCAGACTAAGCTTATGAGAGAAAAGATTGTGTAGAAGCAGCTTGCGTAAACGCGTATAGATAACAATGCTTGCACTTGCGTGAACTAAATCCGTCTTAAGCATGCTTTTTCACCTTTTTTATTATAATATGAGTATAATGTAAAAGTGCCTTTTCGAAGAATACTATGAGCTATCATATATTGCAGAAGCTCTGAAAGTGCAAGTCAATGACTTTTTCATGACGGATATGGAGTGTGGGGAAAATCTGCCAAAGATAATCTTTCTGAAG
The DNA here is from genome assembly GCA_958299035.1 of Cylicocyclus nassatus. Taxonomy (NCBI): domain Eukaryota; kingdom Metazoa; phylum Nematoda; class Chromadorea; order Rhabditida; family Strongylidae; genus Cylicocyclus; species Cylicocyclus nassatus. Next base: position 13,461 of record CATQJL010000035.1, read on the forward strand.
TATCTTGGCGGTTTTTTCGTCACTCGTACGCATATCCAGGACGTTCCAGAAGGACATCGTTTTGCTCAAGTTATGGGCATTTATGAACCTTCGATGATTTGGTATGGTGAGAAACGACATGCTTTTTATCGGTGGCATCTTTTCAATGATTCTTGCGGTTTTACTGATGGATACCCCTCATTTCCTTTAATCTGAATTTTGTTTGTTTTCTGCGGTTAGTGTAAAACACGGTTTGAAGTAGAAATTCAGAAACGCAGGGAAGTTTTTGCTCGGAGTTAATTTTTCGAGTTGTTTCTGCAACCTTGTCCCGCTTGAAGGCAGCGACTAGGCGGATTCTCGATTTCTATATATTTATGTTATCCAGCCTTTTCATGGCGCTGATTCCAAATATGGAACTCAAAAAGCGTGAATTCCTCAAAAACCACGTTTTTAGGCGATTTTGGGAATACCCGAACGCGTGCTTCTGATATCATCCTTGTCGAAAGCAAGTGTTACTAGGTAGTAAACGCTATGTGTTCAACTGTGTTGACCATGTGAAAACACGTAAAGGCTGAGGAGATTTCGTTCAAAAGGGGCTGGCCGTGCGAGGAAGTGGGCGTGGTCTTCGAGGCTCTGGTTTTCCTGGACCGGCCTTTAACAATCGACAATCGAATAGAATCAGTGACTACTACTTTCAATGCCCTCAATACAAGCGGTTCGCACCAATCACCCTTTTTCATTCTCTAATGAGCGGTGTGCATGTGCATATGGCCGTACTGCGTAATTACGAGGTAGGATCATGTCAAGGTTTCATGAGGCTCGACAGGTTGCATTCATTTTGCCCGTTAGCGATTTGAATCTCTGCTGTTGACATTAGAGCAGCCTTCTAAAGGACATTCTTCACGTAGGCAGGAAAGCCCCGTTAGAGGCAATAAAATAAGGAGCCCGGAGATTGCGCAGGCTTAGCCAAGTGGAGCATCACCGGACCTTAATTTTTCTATGCACTAATGCATGAGTTTGCTCTAAAATCGCCCATAATTGTTTTCGTTTCAAAAGTGGGACCATGTCATCACTAGATGACTATGTGCATTGTTGCAAAAGTTTCTGGAGTCTTTATTCTGCAAAACTCAGAGTATGTAACCTCTAAAATCTTCATGATCGGGCCTCAGTCAAAATGATTCTATAGCAAAGTAGTGCTTCTCCTCATGTAATTTGACTCTGGCACCGTAATTCTGAGGCAGTAAGATGTTGTGATTTAGATGAAGGTTTCCACGAACTAAATTTTCGTCTCGATTTCTTCTTTCTTTTCCATCCCCAAGAATCTGACACTAATTTAAACATTAAAAATTGAAATCCATCCACTTTCATGAGAGTCTTCAAGTCAACATGGTTCTTGCTGTATTGAGCAGTGTACCTTGTATGTCTAATACTCACGAAAAAATCATTTTTCTCTCTAGGGCATCAATCCAGTTTTCTTATTCGCTGCAACATTTATGTTATTTTAAGAATTGCTTGCCATATAAAGCAAGTGAATATCTACTTCTTCGAGAATATCTCAAATCAGATTCTATTATTTCTTTTCGTACTCACTTTCTATGGCCGTGTTATTTCGTTGGAAGACTACCTTCACTTTCGGAATGAAGTAATTACGCACATATGCGTCGAGTACACTTGTGTCCCTTCAACCACGAAGCTTAAAGCTCACTAATGGTTAGCTCCACTTGACAGGAACTGACTGCTGCTGCGTCTGTTCATCACGCTTCCCCTCAAAATATAGATTTATAAATTCTTCTTTTATAGGTGATTTAAGACATCCAGTACCCTGAAAAACCTGCTGCTGTGAACGAGCCCCTTAGGCAACTGGCCTGAACTTCCGCAAAAATTTCGCAGAATTTTTGTTCTCACTTGCAAAAACCTGCCAAAATGCTGCGGAACTCTTGCAATGAAGTGCTGCGCAAATGTTGGAAAGATGGAGTTTTCCTGAGCACTTTGTTTGGGGTTCCACAGCACTTTCGCTCATTATTTCTGATTCTTTTCTTCCATATCGAACTTCATTCTGAGATACTAGTTTTCCGCTTTTGATTGAGCCATTATTTCAATGAAAATATTCCTTCTGAAATGCTTGAATAAGGCACAGACAACGGGGTATATTTTACCAGAGAAGGAATTGACACATATTTTTCTAGGAAGCTCACTTTATCAACTCTTTATGCTTGATCTCCTAACTCCAGGCCTAGCCGTGATCCTAATGCTAACGCAACTATTTTAACCAGTTTATCCTTAGTGATCGCTCTGCTTCAAGAAACCTTCTTACTCATCTCTTTTCGCCTAGTCTCGCTTACTTTTTGATGACAGTGATTTCGATGGTTCTGGAGATAGAACATACGTGCCGCTGGCCTTTGTCTGATTCGGACCTTGAATTGTTACTTGCCTTTCATAGTGCCATCATTTTCGTACAGTCGGACTGCGGTGAAATAAATAACTTTGGAAAGTCATTTTTGTAGCATAAATGTGAGCGGAGGCTGTATATTCCCGAATGCTAAGTATAAGGAAATGACCATCGCCAGGAAATCTCTAGAATCTCCCTATCATTCGTGATTTTTGCCCTAGAAGTATCTAGGACTTCCTACCGCTGATGTATGTGCGCACTTCTTTTCATCTCATAGAGTTTCGAGACAGATAATTATTCACGGCATGCGCTTAAAACGTGATTGTCGACCTCGTGAAAACCTCCCACTCACACCTTTTACTAAACCTAAGATCAAAAATTGTAAAGAAGAAGAGTAGAACAGTGTCAGTAATACAGAATTTGTTGGAAAAATCTGAGCTTTTTGGAAAATAAAATGCTTAATTTGCTAGATTTTGTCGATGTTTCGCCTCTCTTTTGCATCTCGCATTAGCGTGCTGAAAGATCCTCTATTTTTTGC
>CATQJL010000036.1:0-30652 GCA_958299035.1 Cylicocyclus nassatus
AAGCAGTGGTATCAACGCAGAGTACTCCGTCGCTGCGCCTGCCGCGCCCGGCGCAACAAGTACCGCGGCAAGCAGCAGCCGCGCGATGGTCATGGGTCCACCGGTCATGGGTCCATCCCTGCCCTGGCCAGTCTCAATGCAACGGCACCTTCAGCATCGAGGGCGCGCCGGCCGGCGAGCTGAAGGTCACCGTCCCCCCCAGCTGGCTGATGCCGGCGTAGCGCAGGTCCACCGTGTCGACCACCAGGGTCAGGCGGCTGCCTGCAGGCAGGTTCCAGCTGCTCGCCTCCAGGCGCAGGTCGAGCGTCTTCGGTTGCCCTGGCGTGGCGCCACGCAGCGTGTACGGCTTGTGGCTGATCAGCTGGCCATTGCCCAGCACATCCTCGGCGTACAGGTAGGCATACAGCGTGGTGTTGGCACGACTGGGGGTGACGGTCAGGCGCACTTCCGGCGCGCCATCCAGGCGTCGTGCGCTCCACTGCACCGGCCCCTGCCAGACCCCGGCAGCACTACGCCCGACAAACGGCACGTAGGCACCCGGCGGCAGGTTGATCATCTGCAGCGCGCCGGAGGCCATCGCCACGCCGGAGGTTGGCCGCGGTCAGCAGCCCGCTGCCGATGCGGTAGTTCCAGCCGGTCGTGCCGCCCTTCTCCGCCAGGCCGCCGGTCGGCAGCAGCAGGCCCGAAGGTGCGGTCAGCCCGTAGCTGACGGCACCGTCACTGGTCGCCTTCCAGTCCGGATAGCGGCTCCAACTGCCCTTCTGTGACTTCAGCTGCACTGCCGGTTGGCGATCAATGCCATTGGCCACCGCCTTCAGGTAATGATCGAACCAGTCGCCCACCTGGTCGTAGACCTCGTTGGGAATGCCCAGTGCCCCGAATGCTTCGTTGAGCGCATGGTCGCCGTGGCGCAGCTGCAGCTGCTTGGGGCCCTTCAGCCGGTTGAAGAAGTCCACCAGCTGGCCCGGCGGGAACAGGCTGTCGTTGAACGCATTGGCCAGGAACACCGCCGGCTGGTTGGCGTTGATTTCGTCGATGCTCGCCGCAGGACTGCGCTGGGCCGCCACCGGCAGCAGCGAGTCCACTGCGCCCTGGTAATTGCCGACCAGCACATTGCGGTTGATGGTGGCCAGCTCTGCCCCCGGGCGCCCGGTGGCCAATCCGGCCGCCACCAGCAGGGCAATCCCCTGCGCGCTGGGGGTGTCGTTGCTGTACAGCGAGGCCTGCAGATCGGCCCAGCCGCTGAGCGCGGCCACCGCCTTGATGCGCGGATCGCGTGCCGCTGCCAGCAGGCTGGTACCGGCGCCGTAGGAGATGCCCGAAACGCCGATCCGGGACGGATCGGCGCGGGTGTTGTCCAGCGCCCAGTCAATCAGCGCGCTGACATCCTCGACCGTGGCCGGCCCGGCGATGTCGATGCTGCCGCCGGACTCCCAGAAGCCACGCGAGCTGTAGCTGATGACCACATAGCCACGCCGTGCCAGCGCCTGCGCCACGCCCACGTACTCGACGCTGGGCACGGCCCAGCTGCTGGGCATCACCAGCAGCGGGTAACGGCCGCTGCCCGCATCCTGCGGTTCGATGACGAAGGCCCCGAGAGGCGTTCCATCCCAGCTGGGAATGGTCCGGTGGGTGGTCTTGACCGTGGCGGCCCAGGCGCTGGGGCCAACCCGGTCAGCAGGAGCAACAGCAGCAGAACCTTGCGCATCGTCGTCTCTCCCCGTCGGTGGTGGTGCAACGGCTCGGACCGTACCAGTGCGAATGGTGGCTGGCACCTTGCGACGCAGCATGACGCTTGCTGCTTCGCCTGCCGCTCGGAGCACTGCTGATCGCGCCGGGTCCCAAGCACGGATCGACGTCATGAGGCGGCACCTCTTCTGCCTTGCGGCACGGGCGCCATCTGCCCCACATACCGTGATGGCAGGCAACGCGACGCCCTAGCACGCCCGCGTTTCAGCTACGTCCTCCTCCATCTGACGCATCGCCAGTGCTTGCGCGCTGTCACAGCTTCGTCGTTTCGTCATTGACCGAAAGACGCCAGCTTGTGACGCTTACGACACCGCACGGCCTCCGCGGCCCTGTCATCGCGGTCACGTCTCACCGCAGTCCGCAGCACCCCTTTCCGCAACCGATTCCCCGACCTCGCACCGGCCTGGTCGTGGCGGACGGCTGCGCCCTGAATCTTCTGCTGGAGCACCGCAATGCGCCTTGCAAGCTTCTTCCTCGCGTTCGTCCTCAGCGCCTTCGCCGGCGCCGCCCAGGCCCAGGTCGTCACCCTCAACAAGGGCGGCTTCGTGCTGACCTACGACTGCAGCATCCACAGCGCCACCCGCTACGAATACACGCTCACCGCCGATACCGGCTCTGCCGCGCGTCCGTCCAGCTTCTACAAGGACCCGGACCTGCCGGCCGGCTGCCTCGGCCAGACCAGCACCGCCTCGTATGCCAGCATCCGGTCCGGCTATGACCGCGGCCACCTGGTGACCTCCAACCACATGGACTACAACGCGACCTACATCCGCCGCGCCAACTACATGACCAACATCGTGCCGCAGGTGTCCAGCTTCAACCAGGGCATCTGGGTGAAGGCCGAGAACGTGGCCGAGTGCTACCGCGACATCGCGCCGGTGGATGTCTACGGCGGTGTGGTCTACGGCGACGCCTCCAACGACTACTTCCTGTCCAGCCACGGCATCCCGACGCCGGAATTCTTCTGGAAGACGATCATCACCCGCGACCCGAACACCGGCACCGCCAAGGCGATCAGCTGGATCATCCCCAATGAAGCCAACCTGGGCAGCCTGGACAGCTACCTGGTCACCATCGCCGACCTGGAAGATCTGCTGGGTGCCAGCTACGTGGCCATCAATGCGCCGGCCTCGCTGAAGAACATGCTGCCGGCCACCACCTGGCCGCAGCCGGCGGGCTGCGACCTGAGCTGATCGGCCCGCCGCGTCGAGGCACCCTGTGATCGTCGGGTGCCTCGTCCTCGCCGCTATGGGAAAATGGCGGATACCCGCGCCCAACCGCCTGCCCCAGGAGCTGTAGATGTCCCGTTTTCCCTTCGATGCCGTGCTGTTCGACTGTGACGGCGTGCTGGTCGATTCCGAGCCGCTGGTGGCCCGCGTGCTCTCCGAAATGCTGACCGAGCGTGGCTGGCCGCTGACCCCGGCACAGGCGGGTGAAGTCTTCCTCGGCCAGTCGGTGGCCCATCTGGCCGGCTTGATCGAGGAACGCACCGGCAAGCCGTTCACCGAGGAATGGCTGGAGGAATTCCGCCTGCAGCGCAACATCGCGCTGGAGCGTGACCTGCAGGCCATCCAGGGTGCGCCGGGGGCGGTGCGCGCGATCGCGGCGGCCACCGGCGGCCGGATCGCCTGTGCCTCCGGTGCCGACCTGCACAAGGTGCAGCTGCAGCTGGGCAAGGTCGGCATCCTCGATGCCTTCGGTGACCACGTCTACAGCGGCCAGGACATGCCGAACACCAAGCCGCACCCGGATGTCTACCTGGCGGCCGCCGCTGCACTGGGCGTGGACCCGAAGCGTTGCGCGGTGATTGAAGACACCGTGACCGGCGCCACCGCGGGTGTGGCAGCGGGCGCCACCGTGTTCGGCTTCAGCGAAGGTGGCCCGCACCACAGCACGCCGGAGGCGCTGCGCGCGGCCGGCGCCCAGGTCATCTTCCAGCGCATGGAAGACCTGCCGGCCCTGCTTGCCGGCTACGCGATCGACGCGGTCGCCTGATCCACGCTCAGCCCGCAGCGCCCAGCGCGGCGCTGCGGCGCCTTACTGCGTAATGCAGCGCAAACAGGTACAGGCCGGTGAACAGCTGCAGGAACAACGGGGGTAGCGGCGAGTAGGTGATCCACGCCGCAGGTTCACCCTGCCCCATCGCGCGCGCCACAAAGTTGGCGATCACCGCCAGGGTGAACACGATCGAGGTCCAGCGGTGCACCGGCCGCGCCCAACCACCGCGACTCATTGACGACGCCTCGCTTCGGAGCGGGCTTCAATCATCTTCCAGCCGTTCCCGGACGGATCACGGAATCCGGCGTCGATGGCGCCGAAGCGCTCGACCGGTGCCTGGATGAACTCCACGCCCTTTTCCTGCCATTGCGCATAGCGTGCCTGGCAGTCGTCCACCGCCAGCACCAGCGGTGGCATCGCCCCCTTGGCCACCAGCTGCTGCAGCGCCTGCGCCGTCGCCGCGTCATGGGTCGGCGGGCCGGGAACGAACAGGCCAAGCTGGAAACCGTCCTGGCCGGGGCTGCGTACCGTCAACCAGCGGTAGCTGCCATTGCGCACGTCGGTGTGCACCTCGAAACCGAGCGTGCCGACGTAGAATTCGAGTGCTTCATCCTGGTCGCGTACATACAGGCCGACCGTGTTCACGGTATTCGTCATGGGACCTCCCTCAGGTGCGGTCCACGTTAGCAACGGCCTGGCGGCGGCGCTTCTCCAAAACTGCGATGTTGAGGTCAGGCCGCTGCGCCGCACGGGCATGGCACTCGGGTACGCTCTCCGCCGCGGCGTGCCCGGCGTGCCCGGCGCGCTCGCGGTCACGCACGTTGCCCGGGCTGTCGCCGGTGATGTCGCGGAAGATCCGGCCGAAGGTCCCCAGGCTGGTCCAGCCCGTCTGCGCCGCGATCTCGGTGATCGCCAGCTCGGTGTCGCGCAGCAGCGCCACCGCCCGTTCGATGCGCCGGCTGAGCAGGTAACGGTGCGGTGGCAGGCCGAAGGCCTGCTTGAACGAGCGCGCGAAGTGGGCGGGGGAAACCGCGCTGACCTCGGCCAGGCGGGCAACCGGCCAGTCTTCATGGCTGGCCCGGTCCATCCGGTCCTTGGCACGCAACAGGCGGCGCAGCAGTTCGGGGCTCTGGTTCATTCGCGCAGGGCAAGGGCGGCGGTCGTTGGCCGCAGACTGGGTGGTACGGGCGGCGGCGTCAACCCGGCTCAGCGCTGTGCCGGCAGCTCCAGCCGGTGCTTGCGGCAAAGGCGGTACACCGTCACCCGCGAGATCTGCATCTGCCGTGCGCACTCGGACACGTTGTAGCCGGTGTGGCGCAGCGTCTGCAGCAGTACATCGCGTTCGGCCTGACCACGCGCATCATGCAGCATCGCGCTGGGCAGCGCCTCGGCCGGTTCGCCCAGTTCAAGGTCACGCTCGCTGATCAGCTCGCCCTCGGCCATGATCGCCGCCCGCTGCACGCGGTTGAGCAGTTCACGCACATTGCCAGGCCAGCCAAAGCGTCGCATCGCCTGGCTTGCTGTGGGCGAGAAGCCGCGTGCGCGCACCGTGTGACGCCGCCGGAAGCAACGCAGGAAGTGCTCGGCCAGCAGCAGCACATCGGCGCCGCGCTCGCGCAGCGGTGGCATCAGCAGGCGCAGCACGTTGAGCCGGTAATAGAGATCGCTGCGGAACCGTCCCTGCGCCACGGCCTGTTCCAGTTCCACGTGGGTCGCGGCCAGTACGCGGACATCGGCACGCAGCGACTGGCTGCTGCCGACACGCTCGAACGTCCCCTCCTGCAACACCCGCAGCAGGCTGGTCTGGGCCTCGGCGGGCAGATCGCCCACCTCATCCAGGAACACGGTGCCGCCCTGCGCGGATTCGAACACGCCGATCTGGCGCTTGTCGGCGCCGGTAAAGGAACCGCGCTCGTGCCCAAACAGTTCCGACTGCACCAGGTTGGCCGGAATCGCACCGCAGTTCACTGCGATGAAAGGCTTGCCGGCACGCCCGGACAGCGCATGCAGCGCATGCGCGGCCAGCTCCTTGCCGGTGCCGGTTTCGCCGGTGACCAGCACCGGCAGCTCCACCGGTGCGAACTTGTGCAGCACCGTGCGCACCGCATGCAGCGCCGGGCTTTCGCCGATCAATGCGCGCGGCCCCTGCCCTGCGCAGGCCTCGTCGGTGGGCAGATCATCCGCATCGAACTGGCTGCGCATCGCGCAGACCAGGTCCTGCAGGCCGAATGGCAGGGTGAACCGTGCAGGACAGTGCTGCAGCACGGGCAACCATGCCGACGGTGTGGCACCTGCGCCTGGCGGCAGCACAGCCAGCCAGGGCAGATGCCGGTGCTGTTCGATCCATGGCGCGAGCAGCTGCAACGCCGTTGCGTCCAGGTGGCGAAGATCGATCACGGCCAGCAATCGATCACGGCCACGCAGCCCGATCGCCATGGCAGGGTCAGGTTGAATGCTGCGCACATACCAACCGGCGGCCGCGAGCGCACTGCGCTCATTCGGCAGCGGCTGGCCAAACCACAGCACACAGCGCGAGCTTGAAGCTTCCGGGACCGCCGCCATGCTTCCCCCAGCATCCGGACACCGTCGGCGGGCTGTCAGTCGATCGCCGGCGTGCCGCCCTCCGCCGGGACTTCCACGGCCACCTCGGCGGCCTTTGTTGGGCGGATCCTAGCGCCGCGCTAAACGGCGGCGCAATGAGCAGCGCGTCAAGAAATCACCGGCTGAAGCGGCACCGTTGCAGTCCGCGACGGCACCTGTAACAACAATGCGACAGTCGGCCGCCCCCTTGCCCTGTGGCGCCTGCGGGTTGCGCAATCCCAACAATTTCCCGACGCCGCTGTAACGCCCCGGCAGCACCCCACCCCGCCGCACCGCCGGCATCGGCTGCTGCACCAGCCTTTGGCAGTTGGCACGGTTGATGCGTGGTTCCGCCGCACCCATCGCGGGAGATCGGCATGGACGGCACCACCCTGATTCGTGGCCTGGCTGCATCGCTGGCCCTTGCCCTGCTGGCCGTCGCCACGGGTGCAGGCGCGTCCGGCGCCCGCCAGGGGGTGAAGGCACAACCGGGCGAAATAGTCCTGTTGCGCGATGTCGCGGCCCGGCCGGCCTACCGCATGGCGCCACCGGGCATCGCGTTGATTGCCGATCCGAAGCCGCAGCGCGAGGTCGCCGCGGCGCTCGGAAGCGGTGACCCGGCCTCCGGAATGGATGAGCTCAGCGATGCCGACTACGCGGGAATGGGTGCAGGCCATATCACTCCCACGACCGCGCCGGGCGGCACCACCGTTGAACGCGTTACCCAGCAGGCCCTGGGCGGCACGCTGGGCCGCAACGGCGACGGCATGGTCGGCAGCAGTCTTGGCGGCACGATGAGTGGCCCGCTGGGCGCGGTCGGCAACAGCACCCGTGGCATCGCCGATACGGTGCGCGGCGCGCTGGGCCAGTTCCCGCTGCAGGGCACCGCCCCGGCAGGTGGCAAGTGAAGGCCCTGGCCTGGCCGCTGCTGGCGGTGATCGCCGCGCCGCTGTCCGCATCGGCCGACGACTACAGCGGCATGCTCGCCTATCTGGACCTGGCCCGCATCGAGGGCCGCGCACTGGCAGGTGCCAGCGGCGCCATCGCGGTGAACCAGGCGGCAGGCGATTTCAACCTGCAGGCCAATCTGCGCGGCATCGCCCGCGCTGAACGCGCCGATGTGGCCATCAGCGCGCACCAGCTGCAGAACGGCAACCGGGTGCTGTCCGCACCCCTGCATGCCGCCGCGCACATCGGCGGTGAGGCACTGGCCGGTGCCAGCGGCATTGCTTCGATCAACCAGGCCAGCGGCAGCGCCAACACGACGCTCAACGTCGTCAGCGCGACGCTGGCCCGACAGGGCATACGCGAAACCGACGACACGGCCTTGGCCGCCGAAGGTTCCGCGTTGGCAGGGGGGCGGGACGGCGTCGATCGCGGCGCTGCGACGGGAACCCGCAGCGTCGGTGTAGCCAGCACCGCACTGCGGGGATTCGACGGGGTCCTGCAACTCAATCAGATCGCGGGCAGCGGCAACGATACGGCCAACGTACTGGGCCTCGTCGTGCAGGACCGCCCGTGACAACCACCCACCGATGCACCATCCGATGAGAGAGAGGGCACCATGAAAGCGACCGTCAAACGGACCATGCTCGCCATGGCGATTGCCACTGCCTCGACCGCCGCTGCGGCCAATGGCTGGGACAACCAGAACGCCAACGCGAACATCAACCACAACCACACCGTCAGCGAAACCCGCAACGACACCCACAATCACACCGACAACGACGTACGCAACCGCACCGTCAACGTCAATGTGCAGAAGCACAGCAACATCCAGTCCGACGAACGCAAGGAAAAGAACAATCACGGCGTCGACGTGAACCTGGAAAAGGACCTGCGCCTGAGCACCGACGTCAATTTCTCCGGTGATCCGACCATCACCGGCGACATCGACCTCGATTCGGCGGCCATCGCGGTGATCGACAACCGCCAGTCGATCAGCAACAACGCCACCAGCAACAGCCTGGTCACCAACCGTGCCTCGATCGGCGACAGCGTAGGCGCAGGCGCGTCTGGCAATCTCGGCTTCAACGTGGTGTCCGGCGACAACAACGCGCAGGACAACGCCGCATCGCTGTCGGCGGCGGATGCCTCCTTCAGCTTCGGCATGGCCGACGCCGAAGTGTTCGTCAACCAGGCCGGGTTCGGCAACGTCACCCAGAACGCTGGCGTCACCAATGCGGCCACGCTTGGCGGCAATGCCTTCGGCGGTGCCTCGGGCAACATCGGCGTGAACATCGCGTCGGGCAACAACAACGAGCAGAAGAACGCGCTGGCCGCCTCGGTGGCGACCACGGCCGTTGCCCAATCCAGCATCAGCTCCAACCAGGTCTCCACCGGCAACACCGTCAGCAACGCCGGCTTCGTGCAGTCCTACACCGACACCGTACAGGTGGGCATGCGCGGCAGCGTCAGTGGCCTGACCCTGGGCTACGGCGCCGGCACCTATCGCGGCACCGGCAATGCCTACCAGATGGCCAACTACTACCTGGATACGTGGAACGGCGCGCTGCCGCATCCGGGTGGCAACAGCACCGGCCACATCGACCTGGACAACGAGATCCAGAACGCCACGATGAACCCCAACCGGCCGGGGGTGGGCGGCCTGGGCTTCGACACGCGTGAGAGCGGCACCAGCCAGTTCGTCGAGCTGGGCGTGGCCGATCTGTACGCCAGCCTCAGCGGCACGGTCAGCACCACGCGCTGGGTGAACGTCGATGCCACCAACACCTCGGCGTTGTCGGGCAGTGCCTTCTCCGGCGCCTCCGGCAACATCGGCGTGAACGTGGCATCGGGTACCGGCAACCTGCAGGCCAACAGCCTCGCCCTGGCAGTCGCCCAGCCCAGCACCGGCGGTGGTGGTGGCAGCGGCGAGTAAGCGCAACACCCCGGCCATCCGCCAATGACCGGGTTCCGGGAGCCCCTTTTCCTCCTCCCCCTTGGAACAGGGGCTCCCCCCTGCTGCCGGAGAACGCGATGTTCCGTTGCCGACCTTCAACCTGGCTGCTGGCGTGCCTGTTGCTGCTGGGCATCAACCCCGCGTGGGCGGGCGAGGTGCGCTTCAGCGGGGTACTGCCCAATGGCGCCCTGCTGCAGCAGAAAGTGGAGAGCATGCAGGAGCGGCGCTACCGCAACGTGGTGCGCCAGCACACCGATTACAGCTGTGGCGCGGCGGCACTGGCCACCATCCTGCGCCATGCCTACCACCTGGACACCGACGAGGCGACGGTGATCCAGGGAATGATGAAGCAGTGGTATCAACGCAGAGTACTCGAGCGCGGCTTCTCGCTGCTGGACATCAAGCGCTATGTGGAATCACTGGGCATGCGCGGGCGCGGCTACCGCATCGACGAAGCCCGCCTGCGCACCCTGCGCGTGCCCGGGCTGGTGCTGATGGACGTGCGCGGTTTCCGCCATTTCGTGGTGCTCAAGCAGGTGCGCGAAGGCATCGTCGAAGTGGCCGATCCGATCCTCGGAAACCGCAGCCTGGCACTGCCGGACTTCCTCGCCGCGTGGCCGTCACGCGCCGTGTTCGTGGTGATCGGCAGTGACTTCGACCGCAACACGGTGCTGCTGCAACCCAGCGAACGGCCCAGTGCCCGCGCGCTCTACGCGCGGCAGGGGCCGATCACCGATGCCGAGCTGGTCGACTTCGGCTTCAGCCATGCCGACCTGTTCTGAAGGAGGCTTCGCCATGATCCGTCTTCCCCTGTTGATGACCCTGCTGCTGATGCTTCCCGCGCTGACGGTGCGGGCGGCGGACGCAGCGCCGGGTCGCGGCCTGAAGGAAATTCCGGACCCCGAACTGAACCTGATGCGCGGCCGCTACACGGTGGGCGGCAACAGCGTGGCCTGGTTCGGGGTGACGATGGTTTCGCAGTGGCAGGCCAGCAATGGCACGGCCCTGCAGGGCACGTTGACCCTGGGCATGGATTTCCGCGGCGGTGGTGCACCCAAGCTAAGCTTTCAGCCCAGCGTGCATGTCACCGCCGCCGACGCGCCGCTGCCTGTCACAGCGGGCCGCAGCATCGACAGCAGCGGCCTGGCCAATGTCAGTGGGCTGGTGCAGAGCGTGCAGGTCGCCGGCGATGGCAACGCCGCGCGCAACACCACCACGCTGCTGGTGCGTGACGGCGACGTTCCCGCGATGCAGTCCGACAGCGCGCACTCGGCCAGCGCGCAGCAGGCCGGGGTGAGCGCCAGCGCCGTGCTCGATGGCAATCAGGCGCGCCTGCAGCTGCAGGTGGATGGCCAGGGCCTGGTACAGCAATGGATACGCAATGGCAAGCGTCGGCCAGGGCATTGCCCTGGCCGGTGACGGCCAGGCAGCCAGCAACCAGCTGCGGCTGGAGCTGGTACGCAACACCGCGGGCGGCAACCTGCCGTTGAGCCAGAACGTGGCCCAGGCGATTGCGTTGAACCGCGGCATGGGCCGGGCCAGTAGTACGGCGCGGCATTGGGGGACGCGTTCCACAACGCAGGACACGAACATGCATACCCTTCTGAGGATCACCCCGTTGGCGCTGGCGGCGCTGGCGGGCACCGCCCTCGCCGCGCCGCCGACGGCCGACGACAACGCCGATGTGCAGGCCCTGGCCAACCAGCTGGAGCAGCTGAAGAGCAACTACGCCCAGGAAGTCCGACGCCTGCGCGAGCTCGACATGCAGGTGCAGGCGATGCAGGCGCGATTGAGTGGGCGCACGGGGCCTGCCGGGCCGGCAACGGCGGCGGCAACCGGCACGGGCACGGGCACGGGCACGGAAGTCGAGCATGGCTCGACTCTACAGGCAGCGCCGGGACAGACAGCGCCCGGCGGCGAAGGCTACGCCAGCACTGCGGCCGAAGCGCAGCAGGCCAGGCAGGAGTCGCGGCGCAGCGTGGATGATGTGAAGCAGCAGCAATCGGCCCTGTTCTCGCGCCGCTTCACCATCGAGAACAGCCTCACCTACGCCCGCTATGACCGCAAGCAGCTCACCCTCAACGGCTTCCTGGCACTGGATGCGATCTTCCTCGGCAACATCGCCATCGAGAACGTCGAATCCGATTCGCTCACCTACAACCTGGCCGCACGCTGGGGCGTCAGTCCGAACCTGACGCTCAACCTGGACGTGCCGTACCTCGCACGGCGCACGGTGTACCAGAAAGGCGGTGCCGGGGGTGCGGCCGCCGCCATCGCCCAGGAACAGACCAATGGCAATGGCCTGGGCGATATCGGCCTGAGCGCGAACTACCGCCTGTTCGGTGAGCGCGGCTGGCGGCCTGAAACCGTTCTTACCGCCGGGGTGACCGCACCCACCGGGCGCGCGCCCTACGGCCTGGACTGGAAGGTGATCGAGCGCGACGACGATGACTACATCCGCTTCGCCGTACCGAAAGAACAGCCCACCGGCAACGGCGTCTGGCAGGCCAATGTGGGCCTGTCGATGGTCAAGACCGCCGACCCGGCCATCCTGTTCGCCAATCTGGGTTACGTACATTCGTTCCCGCGCGGCTTCAACGACATCGACAGCAACCCCGACACCGTCAATCCCGGCGATGTGAAGCTCGGCGGCTCGGTGTATTTCGGCGCCGGCGTGGCGTTCGCGTTCAACGAACGCACCAGCCTCAGCCTGTCCTTCAGCGACCGCATCAGCGCCCGCGCCTCGACCCGCTTCCAGGGCGGGCAGTGGATGAAGGTGATCGGCAGCGATGCCAATGCGGCGTCACTGAATCTCGGCGTGACCTATGCGCTGAACCAGCACACCACCCTGGTGACCCTGCTCGGCATCGGCCTGACCCCGGATGCGCCGGACTTCACCCTGGCCTTCAAGATCCCGTACATGCTCTAGCCCCGTGGCCCGGCGACGGCGTGGCTGTGGCCCGCCGTCGTCGATTCCGCCGCATCGGTGCCGATCCACGCAATGGCACCGCATTGCGCGTCGATTTCGCCGATTCCCGCAGTCTCCCCGTTTCTAGCATGCCCCTGAGCCGGCCATTCCCGGTCGCGCACTCATGCAGGGGCATTCGCATGGCAAACATCGCAGAAGACGGCCAGCTTGGCTGGATCGTCAGCAAGCGCCCGACCGTCCAGGGCATCGACATCGGCAAGGGCGGCGAGGCGCTGCCCGACAACACGTATGGCATCGAGATCGAGTTCTGCACGCACGACAGCGTGATCTTCGCGTTCACCCACGTGGTCGCAGCTTGCTTCGACATCGCTGGCACCGAGCCATGGAAGCTCGAATCCGATTCCGGCAACGTCTTCGAACTCGTCACGCCGCCGCTGCGCTTCGGCGCCATTGATCAAGCCTACGCCTTCAAGGAACAGCTTGTGGCGATGCTGCAGGCGTCCATCCAGAAAGCAGAGACGCAGGGCGTCAACGCCATCACGCTCGGCGACTGGGCGGGACAGTTCGCACCCAAGCTGGTCGAACTGCTCAACACCCACATCAACACGGGCCAGCTGAAGCTGGAGCTGGTGGCACTGAAGGCCATCGACTATGCCAGCTGGAAGGAGGTGGGCGAAGGGTTGAACGTCGGCAATGTAGACGATGGCATCAACATTCCCGCCGGGCTGCTGCGCCACAAGCTGCGCAAGCTCGACTGGGAAAGCTATACCCCGGGCATCATCCTGGCCCGCTGCAGCAAATTCTGGTCCGAAGGCTACGCCTCGCAGATGAACCTGCCGATGACGCTCAGCGGCTACTTTCTGTACATGATGTACAAGACCCACGACAAGCACTACTCGCAAGCGGTTCGTACACAGCAGAAGCTGAGCGGCGAAAAGGCCGGGCAGAAGCTGACGGCCTGGTACTGGCGGCATGTGCTGCTGCAGGCGTGGTGCCGATACCAGCGTGCACTCGGTGTGGAACCGGAGGCGAGGAAGCTGTTCTCGCCCGAGGCGATTGGTCGCTCCGCCCTGCTCTACCTGGTGGTTGGAAAACTGCTGACCGGCGCCCTGGCCGAACTCGGGGAAGCGCCGCAGCTGGAGCTGCAGCAGAAGGCCTGGGATGCCGGCTCCACCCGCGCGATCGATGCTGACGAGCCGGAGGTGACCCTGGGTGACTGGGCCCCGTACCACAGCGCGCTGAAAGACCTCACCGGCATCTGGCTGAAGGCCTCGCTGATGGATGTGATGCGCACCCAGAACCTGCAGACCTATACCTGGGCCGTCACCGAGCTGCCGCGGGTGCTGGCCAGGACCGAAGTGTGGGAGAACGCGCTTCTGAACTGGAAAGGGATGGAGCGGATCAAGGCGATGGGTTCAACCATCGAATGGACCGACCTGGAAGAGTTCGCCGAGCCTGAGCGACGGCAGGTGCTCTACGAAAAGGTGGTCGAGGTGGCCGGAAGCCTGGCCGAGCATCTGAAACACCTGTCCCCGGACAAACCCGGGCCACCGGATCTCCCTGACGAAAAGGATCGGCCGTTCCTCGATCGGCGCAATACCCCGGCGTGGGAGGCCCGCTACGACACCCTCCTCCCGCCCATTGCACCGCGTGAGAACACGCGGAACGAATTCACCTACCTGATCGAGCATCGCAACCACTGACACATCGCCCTGATCCGCGCTGCCGCCCTTCCATCCACTGCGGCAGGCACGACGCTGTTCCAACCGGAGAAACGAAATGACACAGGTCTACGCAACACTTCGCTCGGACGATCAGTACCTGATCGCACGCAAGCAGATCACCAATGCCTGGTGGAGCGGCTATGCCGCGCCGGTGCTGGTGGCCGAGGCGGCGTCCGCCCTGACCACGGTGGTGAACGTTGCCGCAGGCAGCGCCGTCAATGCCGGCGCGGTCGCCGCCATCAACGCGTCGCTGGCCAATGCCGTGCTTGCAGCGACGTCTGCGTGGCCCGCGGGGGCTGCCGCCAATGGCGTCGCCACGCGGGATGCCATCAATCAAGCGGCCGTTGCGGTCAACAACGCCGGCCAGGTCCTGGCGCAGCTGCAGGCAGCATTGCCGACGGTACTGGTCGCCGTGGACCGGGCCGCCGCCATGGGGGCGGCCGATTGGGTCGCGGGTGGAGGGGCCGTGCCGGCCTGGGTCCAGCTTCAAAATGTAGGCATCCCCGCATGGCCGGACCCGAACCTGCAGGCGACCGTCAACGCCGCACAGCGGCGCATTTCCGGCTGGGCCGGCTCGCAATCGCCGCGCCTGGTCAACCAGGCCGGGCAGTGGGCACTGCCCGGGGGACGCATGTCGGATGCGGAAACCGCCGAGCATGCGGCCAGGCGGGAATTCCAGGAAGAAACCGGCGTCGAGCTGGACGCAGGTTATGTGATGGCCTACCACACGCTGTTCCAGACCGCGCCGGGAGGCGCCGATTTCTACCTGGTCTGCTTTGACCTGCCCGGCGGCCAGGACATCGCCGACCTGCTGACACGGATCAACGCGAACCTGATGGCCCAGACCGGCTGGCTCAATCGTCCGACCGCCGGGTCGGTGGTCGACTGGGAACTGGATGCGGTCTGCACCGTGGCGCAGGACGAGCTGAGCAGCTCTCTGGGGACATTCCAGCCCGTCTCGATTCCCGACACGCTGCGGCCGGTGCCCGTGCCGATGCCTGCCGGAGGGGCCGCCCTGGCGGCGTGGGAGCGCAGGCAGCGACGCTTTGCCGAGTCCCAGTCCATCGACTGGTACCTGCGCATGGCCCGCTACATTGAACAGCAGTAGGCGGCCGACGCGGATGCGGAGAAATCGATGATGCGGCGACGGCACCACCCGCATCACGGCCCCGCTCTTCACACCATTTCCCCCGCATTCTCCGTCGATTCCACCAATCCAGCAGCAGCGCTTGTTTCTACTCTGCATCCACGGTGAAGCACACGCAGTTACGCACCACGCACCGTGACACTGGATACCACGCACTTCCACCTTTTCGCAGGAGCAGGACATGGCATTTCCAACCGCGGTAAACGACCAGATCACCGATTCGGTCACTCAGGCCAACACCAAGGTGCTGGGCGATGCGCCCGCCGTGGCGGTGGGCAATCTGTACCAGGCCACCGCACAGGCGCTGGCCAATGCGGCGCACAACGCGACCAATGCCCAGCAGCAGTCCTATGTGACCGCGCAGTCGGCCACCACCATGGGCGTGGCCACGCTGTACTCGATCGACACCGCCACCACGGCCGTGGCCAGCAAGGAAATCCTCAGCACCCGCGTCCGCGGCCTCGGTTCCTGATCCGTCGTCCCGTAGCTGATCCGCCAACCTCAAGGAGCTCGACATGGCATTCCCGACCGCTGTAAACGACCAGATCACCGATTCGGTCACCCAGGCCAACACCAAGGTGCTGGGCGACGCGCCCGCCGTCGCCATGGGCAACCT
The DNA here is from genome assembly GCA_958299035.1 of Cylicocyclus nassatus. Taxonomy (NCBI): domain Eukaryota; kingdom Metazoa; phylum Nematoda; class Chromadorea; order Rhabditida; family Strongylidae; genus Cylicocyclus; species Cylicocyclus nassatus. The sequence continues at coordinate 15,646 of CATQJL010000036.1, forward strand.
GTACCAGGCCACCGCGCAGGCGCTGGCCAACGCCGCCCACAACGCCACCAACGCCCAGCAGCAGTCCTACGTGACCGCGCAGGCGGCCACCACCATGGGCGTGGCCACGCTGTACTCGATCGATACCGCCACCACCGGTGTGGCCACCAAGCAGATCCTCGGCGCGTGATGCGCCGGCAGGCAAGGAGCTGAGCCATGGCATTTCCCACGGCCGTCAACGACCAGATCACCGATTCGGTCAGCCAGGCCAACCTGCAGGTGCTGGGCGTGGCCCCCGCCACGGCGATGGGCACGTTGTACCAGGCCACGGCACAGGCCCTGGCGAATGCGGCCCACAACGCAACGCTCGCCCAGCAGCAGATGTATGTCACGGCGCAGGCCGCGACCACGATGGGCGTTGCACTGCTCTACGCCGTCGATACCGGCGCCACCGGCGCCGCCACCCGGAAGATTCTCGGCTGATTCCACTAAGTGCCGGCAGTCTCCGTTCCTGTAGTGCTGTCCACCCAAGGAGTTTCCACCATGGCATTTCCCACCGCCGTCAACAGCCAGATCACCGATTCGGTTTCGCAGGTCAACACCAAGGTCCTTGGTGATGCGCCGGCCATCGCAATGGGCAATCTGTTCGTGGCCACCAGCCAGGCACTGTCCAACGCCGCGCACAACGCCACCAACAACCAGCAGCAGTCCTACGTGACCATGCAGGCCTCGACCACCCAGGGCGTGTCCACGCTGTATGCCATCGACACTGCCTCCAACGGCGTAGCCACCCGCGAAATCCTGGGTCTGCGCTGACGTGTCGGCCCGGCGTGACGCCCCCCTCAGCGCCCCCGCCCGGGTGGCGTCACGCCGGGCCCCTGTCTGATGGCCGCATCGCCTGCCACCGGCTACCTGCTGGACGCTGCCAGCGCCGGCTCGGGCCTGGCGATCGCCCTCGCCCCGTCGTTCGCGATGTCCGCCACTTACCTGGCGATGGCCGACAGCCTTGGCCTGGCCATGCAGAACGCAGTGGCCAACCAGCAACGCGGCCAGGTCACCGCCGGCGCCAGCCTGGCCCAGGTCCTGGCCCTGATCATCCAGAAGGGAGCCGTTCCATCATGAGCAGTGAGAACACCGTCAACAGCCAGATCGTCGACAGCGTCAGTGCCGCCTCGACCCTGCTGGTGGCCCAGGGGCCGGCGCAGTCCTTCAGCATGCTCGACATGGTCATGCTGGAGACGCTGGGCACGGCCATGCACAACGCGGTTGCGCGCCAGCAGGGCGCGGGCATGGTCAGCAACGCCGCGGTCACCGCCGCCTGCGCGAAGATGATCAATGCCCCCTGGCCGGTGCCACCGCCGCCTCCGCTTCCCCCGCCGCCGCCACCGCCGCAGGTCATTCCCCTGCCAGGGCCGGTGCCGGCGCCGCCTTCGCCCGCGGCGGTGATCGCCGCGGCTACCGCAGAAGGAAAGACCGCCATCAGCGTCCTGCAGGCACAGACCCACGGTGCCACTGCCGACGCTGCGGCCGCCACCGCCAGCCTGCACACGCTCGAACAGCTTGCAGGCGACGGCGCGGCGCCCGCGCCCGGACCTGCGCCCGACTCCACGCCCGGTCCGGAACCGGCAGCGGGTCCCGCCCACGACCCCGCGCCAGACTCCCCCTCCACCGCGGCCGCCGGCGGCACCGACGCCACGCCGTGACCGTGCCGCGGCTGCATTCCGGCCGCCCCCGCCCATCAAGGAGCCCGTATGGACCCGAGCAACGTCAACGCCCAGGTCATCGATGTGATCAACCAGGTGCAGACGGCCACCATGGCCACGACCGTGGTGAAGACCAGTGGCGCCGGCAAGGCCTACCAATCGGTGGCCCAGTCCGCGGCGATTGCCGTGCAGGACGCGGCCGACGCGCTGCGCAACGTTTCCACCATCGCAACCACCGCCGCCGGCGTGGCCATGGCCCAGTACCTGGCGACCGGAGACGAAAAGTATGCGAGGGTGCTTACGCAGGCGCAGACCATGATGCAGGGGGCCACCGACGACTTCACCCGCGTCGGCAGCGCCGCTGCGACCGTCCTCAAGGATTTTCCGGCCCAGTGAGGCCGCCAGGAGAGCCACGCATGAGCGTTTTCATCGACGGTCGCCCCGTTCCCCATCCCGGCCAGTTCAGTTCGCGAACCAAGCGCGTGCTGCCGTTCGTCGATGGCGGCCACTATTGGCTGCAGTGGGCCATCGATTCACACGAGCATCGATACGCCTTTGCAGACGAAGGCGCGATGCTCGAAGGCGTGCAGCAGGGCCTGCATGGTTCACGCATGGCCTGGCTTCCCCATGCCGGCCTGCAGGTGAGCCCGGTCAAGCTGCTCAGCCTTCACACTGACGAACTTGAAGCCTTGCGCCAGCTGGAATCGAGCCCGCCCAGCAACCTGCTGTCGAATGAAGTGCAGAGTGTGCTGGTCCGGCACGGCCTGCTGAGCAACAAGGAACTGGGCGCATACCGGCCCTTCCTCGCAGCCGTTGGCGCCGGCGACGCGCCGCTGCTGCAGCAGCTCGACTTCCGTGAATCGCTGGCGCTGTACCAGCTGGCCCAGGAGCAGGGCGGCCATAACCCGCCCAGCGAGGCCCAGGCCGAAGCGGCCCGTTTCGCCTTGCAGCACGCACGCAGGCCGATCGAGTTCGCCGACTATTTCCGCTTCTACCTGCGTGCTCATCGGCCGGGAGGCAACAGCGACCTGCGCCTGGAACGCGCCACGCACGCATTGCAGACCCTGCTGCCGATGCTGTTCGGCTACCTGGACGGGCCTCAGCTTTCGCATCTTCCATCCCCTGAGCAGGTGCGCGCCGCCATTGCCGAAACACTGGCGGCAAACCGCCACATCGGCTACGCCCGCATTTCGCTGGCCGCGCAGCAGGTCGCGATGTTCCTGGGCGATGGCGGTGGGTTGCAGCTGGATGGTGAACGATGGCGCGAGGCCGCGCGCCGGCAACTGCGCAGCGCACAGGCGTTCCTCGACAACCATCCGGTCTCGCGCGGCCAGCTCGGCCAGGACGGTGCCAGCGTGCTGTTCGCCATCGATGGCTCCAAGGAACAGGCGCGCATCCAGGTGGAGGACAACGTCATCACCCTGCAGGACTACCGCCGAACGCGCCGTTTCGCCGAGGATGAGGCCGAGATCGGCTACCAGGCAGACGCGGTGTGAGCCCGCCCTCACCCCCGCCCGGGCCTGATGACGGCGTGCAGGCAGCCACGGCCGCGCTGGCCTCGGCCGCCGGCGTGGCCGTGAACGCCGGCCGTCAGGCCGCGCGGCAGCAAGCGCAGAAGATCCTGGCCGATGCCCAGGCGGCATTGCGCCACATCCTGGGGGAGCGCAACGACGGCTCCTCCTCCCCAGCCCCAGAAGGAGTTCCTGCGATGACCTTCCCGATCCCACCCTCTCCGTTCCCCACGCCGGACCGTCCCGGCGGCAAAACCCCCATGCAGATTGCGCAGGAACTGGCCGACGCCGCGATGGCGGCAAGCGAGGAAGGCATCCGCCAGGCGATGATGGTCTCGCAGCAGGCCGTCGAAGCCGCCGCCGAAGCCGCCCGGCGCGCCGATGAGGCCGCCGAGGAAGCCGTACGCAGGGCCGCCGAAGCGAACGCCAGGTAGCGTCCGCTGCGGTGATGCGCACACCCCGGGCAGGCCTGAACCTGCACCGGGGTTTTTCATTGCTCCGGTACGCGCCGGTAGCTGCGCGGGCTGACCCCGACCAGGCGCCGGAAGCTCTTCTCGAAGTGGCTGAGGTCACCGAAGCCCACCTGCAATGCGACATCGGTGATGCGCAGGCGCTGCCCGCCCCGCAGCAGCTGCTTGGCGTGTTCGATGCGCTGCTGCTGCAGCAGCAGCTTGAAGGTGGTGCCCAGTTCGCTGCGGAACAGGAAGCCCAGGTGCGACTGGCTCACATGCGCCTGGCGCGCCAGATCGCCCAGCGTGACCGGCTCGGCGGCGTGATCCTTCAGGTAGGCAAGCGCACGCTTGAGGCCATCGTGCAGGCCGTCGTGCGACGGCGCAGGTGTCGTCGAAGCGACAGCTTGCGGTACTGCCCCGGCCGCCTGCAGCGCCTCCCCGTCGGGCACCGGAGGATCGGCATCCGCCACTGTTTCGCCCAGCATCAGGCCAGGCGCATGCCGCAGCAGGTCCTCACGACGGATGCTGCGCCCGCCGGTCATCACCGCCAGGCGCACCACCACCCGCTCCATCTCCAGCAGGTTGCCGGGCCAGTCATGGCCACGCAGCGCATCCAGCACGTCCTCGCTGATGACCTGCGGGTTGAACCCATGCATCTGCAGCGAGCGCGCCACCAGCGCATCGATGTCGTCGCTGCGCTCGCGCAACGGGGGAATGTCCACGGTGAGGAACTCCAGCCCGGCCAGCAGCGCCCGCGAGAACTGCCGCTCGCGCACACGCTGTTCAAGGTCGGCACTGGTGGAGGCGATCACCCGGATCGCGCGGGCCTGGCCAGACTGGACGGTGGCGGTCTCCAGGTCGCGGATGCAATGCGAAAGCTGCGCCTGCAAGGGAACCGGAAGCTCATCCACTTCGTGGAAATACAGGCTGCCGCCGCGGGCGCGTGCGAACCAGTCCGCAGGCGTTTCCTGTGGATGGGCGCAGTTGACCTCGACGAACGGCCCCCGCCGCCGCGGACCGCAGCTGTGCAGGGCCGCGGCCAGTTCCATCTTCTCGGTGCCGAATTCGCCGCGCAGCAGCACCGGCAACTGGCTGGCAGCAGCGCGCTCGACGAACTCCTCCATCCGCTTCAACGCATCGCAGGCGCCGACCAGCAGCAACGGGCGGCTCAGGGCCTGTTCGGCCCAGGCTTGCGCTTCATAACGCTTGATCAGATGTGCGCATCGATGCGCGAACGCTTCACCCAGCGCCAGCGCACTGCTGTCCAGTCCACCCGACTCGCCTTCCAGCTGCAGCTCGCCGAGCACCTCGCCGCCGTAGCGGATCGGCAGGCGCTGACCGGCCTCCAGCGACGCGTCCTGGCCAGGGGCCGTGTCCGGTCCACGCAGATGGACACGGCCGCCACGCAGCGCATGGTGTTGCGAAAACTCCTTGATGAACGCGCCCAGCAGGTCGGGCAAGGACCGGTACGGTTGATAGGCGCGCTGCAACATCTGACTGACTTGCCTGTGCATTGAAACTCCCCTTGCGAATGGCGCCCCGGTGCTGCTGCACCAGGCGATCGCGCAATGCCTAGCGTCTGGCTTCATTGCGTGATGCTGCGATGCCTACGCCGCGCCTCGCGCCAGCCGCTGCACACGCAGATCAACGCGCACGCTGTCCGCCCCCATGCCCCCAGGGGGTTGCCGTCGGTGGGTCGACGATGCGGACGTCGGACGGATCCGGATTCCCCCAACGCCTTCACGGCGCCGGCATTTCCGATTATCGAATCGGAGTTTCAAGAGAAACGTGATGATAATCACGTGAATATCCAGATTGCCGCACCACATCCACGGGTCGGCGGGCTCCTGCACCACCAGGAAATCGTCCTTTTCGTGGGCCGTGGCGCGGCGCCAGCGATATCTGGGCAGCGTGCAGCACCGGGCCCGTTTGCCGGTGCCGCCAGCGGGCGGCATAATCCGCGCCCAACCAAGGAGATTCAACGTATGGAACACACTAGCCCGGCAGCCCCCAAAAACTATCTGATGTGGGCGATCCTGAGTATCTTCGGTGGCTTCTGGCCCTTCGGCATCGTCGCCACCGTCTACGCCAACCGCACGTCATCGCTGCTCGCCGCCGGCCAGATCGGCCCGGCCACGGTGGCATCGCGCAAGGCGCTGCGCTGGATGATCGCTTCATTCGTCACGCTGCCGCTGTGTGTCCTGCTGCTGGTGGGCTATGCACTGATCCTGCGCGCAGCGGGCTGAGCCACGCAGCACCGGTCTGCGGCATGATGGGCGTCCTGTCCTGCTCTGGAGCCAGCCATGCCTTTGGGATTCATCGGCCTGGGCGTCATGGGAACGCCCATGGCCAGCCACCTGGCGCGGGCGGGCCACGCCGTGCTGGGCTGGTCCCGCTCCGGCCGCAACCACGCCGCCGCGCGTGCCGCAGGCGTCGAGGTCCGTGAGCAGCTGCACGACGTATTCGCAGCCTGCGAAACCCTCATCCTGATGCTGGCCAACGACGACGCCATCGACAGCGTGCTCGATCGACAGGGCAGCGCGTTCGGCGAGCGCGTGCGCGGCCGCCTGCTGATCAACATGGGCACCAGTTCGGCGGCGTATTCACAGGCGCTGGCCGAACAGATCCGTGCTGCGGGTGGCCGTTACGTGGAAGCGCCGGTCTCCGGCTCCCGTGTGCAGGCCGAAGCGGCGCAGCTGGTCATCCTGCTGGCCGGCACCGATGCCGATCTCGCCGTGGCGGCGCCGCTGCTGGCACCGATGGGCCGGCAGACGGTGTGCTGCGGCAGTGTGCCGTCGGCGCTGCGCATGAAGCTGGCGGTGAACCTGTACCTCATCACGCTGGTCACCGGCCTGGCCGAAGCGGTGCACTTCGCCGAAGCCCACGGCATCGAGCTGGAACGCTTCGCGCAGGTGCTCAATGCCGGGCCGATGGCCAGTGACGTGTCACGGATCAAGCTGGACAAGATGGCCCGTGGCGATTTTGCCGTGCAGGCCTCGATCACCGACGTGTACAAGAACAGCGGGCTGGTCGCCGCCGCCGCGCGCGAGGTCGGCATGCATGCACCGCTGATCAACGCCAGCGATGCGCTGTTCGCACAGGCGCAGCACGCCGGGCTGGGCGCACTGGACATGGCCGCCGTGCTGCAGGCGGTACGCGCCGGTCCGGGTGGTATCGACCGGGCCTGATCGGAATTCATCTTCCGGCACTCCTGCCGTCCCCGGCCGCTGCTATATTCAGCTCAGGTCGGCAGGCACGGTGCCTGCCCTCGAATCACAGGGAGTTGGACATGGGTCTGGTACAGGCGGTGAAGGGTGCGGTTGGCGGTGTGCTGGCCGACCAGTGGAAGGACTTCTACACCGTGCCCACGGGCCTGCCGTCCACGGCGGCCCTGTTCGCAGCGGTGCCGCACGGCACCAATGCCGGCCGCGGCTCCAACACCAGCGGCTCGTCCAACATCATCAGCAACGGCTCGAAGATCATCGTGCCGGAAGGCTACGGCCTGCTGCTGTTCCAGGATGGCGCGATCACCGCATTCGTCGCCGAAGCGGGCGGCTACGAGTGGCGCTCGGACGATCTGAACTCGCAGTCGATCTTTGCCGGCGACGGCCTGGTCAGCACCTTCATCAAGCAGAGCTGGGAACGCTTCAAGTTCGGCGGCCAGCCCGGCTCGCAGCAGGCTGCGTATTTCGTCTCGCTGAAGGAACTGCCGGACAACCGCTTCGGCACCCAGTCGGAAATCTACTGGGACGACGGCTTCCTCAACACCCAGGTCGGCGCGGTCACCCGTGGCTCGTATACGCTGAAGATCGTCGACCCGATCCTGTTCGTGAAGAACTTCGTGCCAGCCAGCTACCTGCAGCCGGGCCAGGTGTTCGATTTCACCGACCTGGACAACGCCGCCGCCAGCCAGCTGTTCAATGAAGTGGTCGGTTCGCTGGCTCCGGCCTTCAGCCTGTACACGAACGATCCGGGCAAGGGCAACCGCATCACCAAGCTGCAGCAGGATTCGATCGGCTTCGCGCAGAGCCTGTCGGCCGCGGTCGAGCAGGCGTATCAGTGGCAGAGCGATCGCGGCCTGGCCATCGTCAAGACCGCCATCGTTTCCATCGAGTACGACGCCAACACCCGCGAGCTGCTGAAAACCGTGCAGCGCGCCGATGCGCTGACCGGCTCGCGCGGCAACTCCAACCTGCAGGCCAGCGTCGCCCAGGGCATCCAGTCGGCCGGCGAGAACGGCGGTGCGGCAGGGCTTGTAGGTGTCGGCATGGCCTCGGGCATGTTCGGTGTCGGCGGCATGCAGCAGCCGGTGACGCCGGCCGCGGACGATCCGGTGGCCAAGCTGAAGAAGGCCAAGGAAATGCTTGACCTGGGCCTGATCACCCAGAGCGACTACGACGCCCTGAAGGCCAAGGCACTGGGCCTGTAACGGCAGGACGCACAACGAACATGTCCGATCCCCGAAACGGCCCTCCGCCGCTGCCCGGATCCGCGCCCGCGACGCCGCCGCCCTTGCCGGCGGCGTCGTTGAATGGACCGGGTTCCCCGCAGGACGTCCCTCCCCTGCCCGGCAGCTTCCCGCTGGACACCTCGACGCTGCCACAGGCTATCCGCGATGAAGTGGAGGCCCCTGACCCGGTGGCCATCGACACCTCGGCCAGCGAGCTGAAGGACGGCCTCAACCGCTGCCCGAAGTGCGGCGCCACCGACATCCGGCCCAAGGCCGGCACCGACATCCTGGTCTGCCTGTACTGCCGTCACGAATGGCATGGCGCACGGGTCGAGGAGGAATTCGGGCTGGGCGAAGCCATCGACCAGCTGCGTGGCACCGTCATCGCCTCCGGCGCGCGTGACATCGACGCCGATACCTCGGCGCTGATGACCTTCAAGTGCACCGGCTGTGGCGCCGAAGTCACGGTCAATACCGAAAGCACGATGACGGCGCGCTGCCACTGGTGCCGCCATGTGTTCGGCGTCAACGAACAGATCAGCAACGGCGCGGTGCCCGATGCCGTCCTTCCCTTCCATATCAAGAAGGACGATGCGGTCGCGCGCATCCGCCAGTTCGTCGACAAGCGCCGGATGTTCGCGCTGAAGGCGTTCAAGCAGGAGTTCACCCCGGAAAACGTGGTGGGCGTATTCCTGCCCTACATGATCGTCGATGGCAATGTCAGTGCGGCCGTGGCCGGCAAGGGCGAGATCCAGACCCGCCAGTACACGGTAGGCAGCGAGAAGAACAAGCGCACCGTCTATGACGCCGACATCTATCAGATCGAGCGCCAGGTCGACTTCACCGTGGACGATCTGCCGCTGGAATCCTCCGCCGAGCGCGGCAATCTGGATGTCCGCGCCAACACCAACAACATCATCAACACCATCCTGCCGTTCGACACCAAGAACGCGGTGAAGTGGAATGCTTCGTACCTGGCGGGCTTCACCTCCGAGAAGCGCAACCTGGACGTGGAGAAGCTGCGGCCACGACTGGAAGACCAGCTGCTGTCCATTGCGCGCTCGCAGGTGGAATCTTCGGTACGCGGCTACAACCGTGGCGTGCGCTGGGAGCAGGAACAGCTGGAAGTGCATGGCACCCGCTGGGTATCGATGTACCTGCCGGTCTGGCTGTACTCGTACCACCAGCCCGGCAAGAACGGCGGCATGCTGCACTACATCGCAGTGAACGGCCGTACCGGCGAAACCATGGGCAGCGTGCCCGTGCAGCAATGGAAGATGCTGCTGGCGGCGTTGACCGCCGGCACGGTCATCGAAGCACTGGCAATCCTCATCCTGATGGCAACCTCATGAGCGACGATAGCGGCCTCTGGCTGTTGGCGGCAGGTCCGGCCGGCGCAACTGCGCTGTACTGGGCGCTGTACCGCTACTACCGCAACAGCGACAAATCGCATTCCTTCGAGCACGAGACCGAGGTCAAGGCACAACCGGTCACCGGCTCCAACCAGAAGGTGGGCCAGGTGCGTGGCACCGAGGCCACGCGCATCGAAGGCGACAACGTGTACCAGTACCGGATACGGGTTGCACGGGTAAAGCCCGATCGGTAGAGCCAGGCCATGCCTGGCTGATCGACGACGCCGCAACGACGACGGTGAACGGCTTCAGGCCGCGGTGGTCTCTACCCGCTGTCGTCTGTGGCGTGCTTCGCAGATCGTCGCCGTAGCGCATGCCTATACTACCGCCGCTTCCCATCCGGCCATGGCTGCACCTGCCGGTGGAAGCGGCGGGGCTGGATGTCCCCGTCGGGCCGGCCGCCCTGCTGCCGCCGGCCTTGCCAGTGATTTGTAACCCAACGCGGTTCAACCAATCACCAGGGGGAAGGCTATGCGCTACACACGTCGTGATTTTCTTGCCACCACCGCCAGCGCTTCATTGGCGTCACTGGTCGCGCCCGCAGCCTGGGCCAGCGGCACCACACCGGCCGAAAAGGCCGTGCAGGCCCGCTACCACCGCTACAACGTCACCAGTCCCGAGGGCCAGCGCATGCTGGCCAGCTACGCGCGCGGCATCAATGCCATGCTGAAATTGCCGCCGGACGATCCACGCAACTGGTTCCGCAACGGCTTCGTGCACCTGATGGATTGCCCGCACGGCAACTGGTGGTTCTACGTTTGGCACCGCGGCTATGTCGGCTACTTCGAGCAGACCATCCGCACGCTCAGCGGTGATCCGCAGTTCGCGATGCCCTACTGGGACTGGACCGAGCTGCCGCGTATTCCTCCTGCGATGTTCGATGGCGTACTCACGCCCACCGACAGCGCCTATGCGCCCTATACGCGCAACCTGGCGGTGTTCACCCGGTTCATGCGCCCGGCGCTGCAGCGCTACTGGGACAAGCTCGACGCGGGCCAACGCGGCCAGCTCAAGTTGCGCGGCTATCTCACGGCCGACGATGTGTGGAACGACGTGACCGGATACAGCGCCACGGAGAAGACCGGCATTTCCGGCAATGCGGCCTATGCGATCACCTGTGGTGCCCGTTACCTGTGGCGCGAGAATCCGGGCTTCGATGCCAAGACGGCCTCGGCGGTGTCTCCCGACACGATCCATGCGGGGCTGTCGCCGGTGGACTTCTACAATGCCGATGTAAGCCGCAGCTTCACCAGTTCACGCACGGCGTCGCACGTGGTGCCGCCTGATGGCGCCACGAAATTCTCGGTGCTTGAAGGCTTCCCGCACAACAAGGTGCACAACTGCATCGGCGGTGTCGGCGCGGTCGATCCCGGTCCCTACGGCAACATGACCAACTTCCTGTCGCCGCTGGACCCCATCTTCTACCTGCACCACGCCAACATGGACCGCCTGTGGGACGTGTGGAACCAGCTGCAACAATCGCGGGGCAAGCCGATCATGCCGGTCGACGTCGACCAGCGACGCAGTTCATGAACGAGCCGTTCCGCTTCTTCGTCAATGCCCAGGGCGGCTTCGTCGGTGAGCGTCCGGCAAGCGCGTTTTTCTCCACCACCGCCTTCGACTACGACTACGTCTATCCCGGCCGCAACGACCTGCTGCAGGCGGCAGCGCTGCCTGCAGCCCCCGGTGCGGTACGGCTGGTCCGCGGCACGCGGTCCGATGGCGCCGTCCGCGTCGCGGTTCCCAACGAAGCGGTGCGCGCGCACCTCGCCACGTCCGCACCGCGCCAGCTGATTGCCGAAGTCACGCTGGAGCGCCCACAGGGGTTGAACAATACGCGCGAGTTCGACGTCCTGGTCAATGCACCCGCCGGCACCTCGGCTGTTGCTGCCGACAGCCCCTATTACGCGGGCACGGTCTCGTTCTTCGGGCCCAGCATGCCGGGCATGGACCACAGCCATCCCACCACCTTTGCGGTGCCCTTGCCGCAGAAGCTGGGAGCGCTGCAGGCAGTCAAGGCCGCCGATGACGGCACGACCACGCTGGAGATCCGCCTGGTCGCATCGACCGGCCAGGCACCGCAGACGTTCCCGGTGCTGGACGCCTCGATCCTGGTCGCACCGCTGCAACCCTGATGGACCCGGGCGGGTGCCGGCCTGGCCGGCATCCGTCCGGCACACCACGACCCTCACCCCGCCTGCCCCAGCCGCACCTTCAGCTGCTGGATCTCCTGCTCGCTTACCCCGATCGACTTCAGGTAGCCTTCGGCGCTGCCGTACTGGCTGTGCAGCGCGGCGAGGAACTGCTCCATGTTGTCCGGTGCGGTACCGGACATGCCGGCCATCTTGCGGCCGATCTCCGGGTTCTGCTTGATCAGCGCCATGATCTGCGCATTCATCGCGCTGTCCTTCGGCTGCCCTTCCAGGTAGTACGCGGAAATCGCGTAGTTGTGCACGATCTCGGCCTTCGGCACGCCAGCCAGGTCCAGCAGCAGGCCGGCGATGATCCCGGTGCGGTCCTTGCCCGCGGTGCAATGGAACAGCACCGCGCCGTCCTGCTGCGCGGCGATGCGCTGGAACACCTGCTTGAACTGCGGCTGGCTATGGCCCAGCCACTGCACATAGGCCTCGCCCAGTGAATCCGGGAAGCTGGTCATCATCTTCTGCAGGTCCATCTTCTCGGTGCCCATCAGCGAGATGCGCTGATAGTCGAAGCGATCATCCTTGGCCAGCAGGTCTGGCGACTGTGCCTCTTCGTCCGCGGTGCGCAGGTCGATGTCCAGCTTCACGCCGGCAGCGGCCAATGCATCGCGATCGGCGTCGGTCAGCCGGCCGAGATCGGCGGTACGCACGAACGCAGCGGCCGGAATCGGGCCATGACGGCCCTGCAGGCCAGCAAAGGTGCGCACGTTCCACGCCCCCTGCAGCGGAAGTACGCGCTGCGCATCGGCGGCGACCGGCTTCACATTGGCGGCAGCGGCCGGCTTCGCGGCAACGGCCTGCGGTGCGTCTGCGGCCACGGCGGTGGCCGCCAGCGGCAGGCTGAGCATCACGGCCAGGGCAAGTTCGGTAGAGCGGTGCTTCATGGGAGTCTCCGTTCGAATCAGAAGTTGACGGCCACATCCAGGCCGAAGGTGCGGGGGTCGTTGAAGATGCCGGTCTGGCCCAGCGCCGGACTGTTGAGCTTGTAGAACAGGTGCTGCTCATCCAGCAGGTTGCGTGCCCACAGCGAGAACGACATCGTGGTGCCGGAGCTGTTCACCGGCACATCCACCAGCGCCACGCGGGCATTCACCACGAACGAACTGTCAGTGAGCATCTGGTCGTACTCGCTGGTGTAGTAGCCATCGGACCAGTTGCCGTCCACATGGAACTTCAGCGCCGAGAAGTTGGCGAACGGCACCAGGTAGTCGGCTGACAGGCTGCCCGCATTCTTCGGCGCCAGCAGCGGCTGCACGGTCACCTGCACGCCCGCACCGAAGGGGTCCGTGGCGGTCTGCGCATCGATCTTCGTATACGCGTAGTTGAGGCCGAGGGTGAGGTTGTCCACCGGCATCACGCTGAACTCCAGCTCCGCACCGCGCGACTTCCCATCACTCAGTGCATTGGTGGTGACCATGGTGGTGCGGGTTTCACCGCTGTTCGGGTCGAACGGCAGCGAGAAGTCCATCTGCTTGTGCGCGATGGTCGAATCGAACACCGCAAGGTTCAACCGCGCACGGTTGTCCCAGAACTGCGATTTGAAGCCCAGCTCATAGGCGGTCACCTCTTCCGGGCCGAACGCGGTGTAGTTGGTCGACCGCGAGTTGGCACCACCGGCCTTGAAGCCAGTGCTGTACCTGGCGTAGACCATCGCGTGCTCGCCCAGGTCGTAGGCGATGTTGACCATCGGGTCGAAGCGGCTCCAGCGGTCCTTGAAGGCGAGACTCGTCGCCGCACCGTTGACGATGTACAGGCTGCCCTTCTTGTCATCGCGGGTGTAGCGGCCCCCGGCGGTCAGGTGCAGGCCCGGCATCGCCTCCGGGGTCCACGTGGCCTGGCCGAACACGCCCAGGCTGTCGGTCCACGCCTTGCTGGCGCGGTCGATGCGAACCCGCGACAGGTCCAGCGGGTTGGTGGCCGGGTTCAGCGTGTAGCTGTTACCGCCCGGCCCCCAAACCAGCATGTTGGGCGTCTGCGCATTGTCACCCGCGGTCTCGTGGTAGTAGAACGCGCCGCCGAGGAACTGCACCTGCGCGGTGTTGCCGATCAGCTGGAACTCCTGGCTGTACTGGTGCTGGTAGACCTGGGCCAGGCTGTAGCGGCCGAACGGCGTACCCGCGCCACCGTAGGCCGAGATCGCATCGACCAGTCCCATGTCGAACTGGCCCTGGGTCAGTTCACGATAGGAACTGATCGACTTCAGCTCCAGGTTCTCGTTCAAGGTCCACGACAGGTTCAACAGATGGCCACTGGTGCGGCCGATGTTGTCTTCCTGCGGGCCGCCCAGGATGGCGCTGTCGCGGCGGTCGAGACTGGCCCCGGCCTTCTGCAGCGGGCTGAGGTAGGCGCCGGGCACCAGCACCTGGGTGTGGTACGGCGTGGTCGCATCGTAGGAACGGTCGAACGCGTACAGCAGCGAGAAACCATCGCTCGGCTGCCACAGTGCGCTCAACCGAGCGCCACGCTTGTCGTAGCTGTTGAAGTCGCGCTCGCCGCGCATCGGGTTGTCGGTGGTGCCGCCACGCTTGGCCTGCACCGCGTCGATCTTGAAGCTGACATCGCCCAGCTTGGGCAGGTCCAGGTGCAGCGCGCTGTTGTAGCCGCTGTAGTTGGACACACCGGCACTGACGCGGCCGCCGAATTCACCGGTCGGCGCCTTGGTCACGATGCTGACCGCACCGCCTTCGGTGTTGCGGCCGAACAACGTGCCCTGCGGTCCCTTCAGCACTTCAATGCGCTCCACGTCGTAGAGCATGCTGCCCAGGCCCTGCGCGCGGCCCATGAACACGCCGTCGACGTAGATGCCGACGCCGGCATCGCGCGCCGGCTGGTTGGCATCGCCGGACGCACCGATGCCACGGATGCCGATGTTCAGCGCCGAACTGCGGGTCGCGAACGGGGTCACCCGCAGCGAAGGAATCGAGCCATCGGACAGGCTGCCCAGCGAAATCGCGCTGCGATCCTTCAACGCCTCGGCATCGACCACCGACACCGAAATCGGGGTCTCCTGCAGGTTGGTGGCGCGCTTCTGCGCGGTCACCACCACCTGGTCAAGCGCCACCACCGTTCGCGCCGCGTCGGCAGAGGCAGTGGCATCGGCTTCGGCATGGGGGCCGTCTTCGGCATGGGCCATCGCCGGCAGCGCGGCGGCGATGGCGAGGGTGAGCAGCGGGCGGTGCAGCGTGGCGTAGCGCATCGGACTCGTTCGCGGAAGGAGAAGGCCGGCGCAGTCTGGGAGTCGGGAATTACAAATGAATGACCGTTCATTCACACAGTACTCTGCGTTGATACCACTGCTT
>CATQJL010000037.1:0-30549 GCA_958299035.1 Cylicocyclus nassatus
AAGCAGTGGTATCAACGCAGAGTACTGATAATGCCATCGTAAGCATGTCAACATTGAAGTATTTGAAAAAATTTGAACGATTTTCTATCGAATAAAGTCTATTCGAAGTGTTTAGCGTTACTACACAGCAAGTTACGATCATTTAATGATAATTTCTTCTAGGTTTTGAGCAATTTCTAATATGAACGAAGATTTCAATGTTTAAATGTGCATTTACAGTATGCATCTAAACTAGTAAACACATATACATAGAAGTGCAAAACTTTGCACTTACGATCCATGTCGAAACACTCAGCATTTCGTAAGAAATCGGTTGTTTTTGCGCACTAGTCTTGTGATGCACTTTCGAAACCGTAAACATGTCAACATGTAGCATGTGCTCGGCAGAGCTGCTTGCTCTATACCATGTACGGTATCGTTTACAATGTATTCTATTGTTATGCAGTGTCTTGTACTCTCCCTGTTTAGGAAGAGATTTCCAAAATTTTATCAGACCACAATCATTTGATTGAGTCAGATCTAGAAAATACCTCAAACTTGGGTAATTAAACCGTCGACGTTATCGTCCTAGCGAACGACTAGTTGCAGCACGTCCTACTGCACGCATATTTGCAGGTATGCCTTACCTGGACATTTGCTAAGTGTCTATGAAGCAATTTTCACTTACAAACATAAGTTTTTTGACTTTTAAGGCATTTTTCAGCTCGATAATGCCATCGTAAGCATGTCAACATTGAAGTATTTGAAAAAATTTGAACGATTTTCTATCGAATAAAGTCTATTCGAAGTGTTTAGCGTTACTACACAGCAAGTTACGATCATTTAATGATAATTTCTTCTAGGTTTTGAGCAATTTCTAATATGAACGAAGATTTCAATGTTTAAATGTGCATTTACAGTATGCATCTAAACTAGTAAACACATATACATAGAAGTGCAAAACTTTGCACTTACGATCCATGTCGAAACACTCAGCATTTCGTAAGAAATCGGTTGTTTTTGCGCACTAGTCTTGTGATGCACTTTCGAAACCGTAAACATGTCAACATGTAGCATGTGCTCGGCAGAGCTGCTTGCTCTATACCATGTACGGTATCGTTTACAATGTATTCTATTGTTATGCAGTGTCTTGTACTCTCCCTGTTTAGGAAGAGATTTCCAAAATTTTATCAGACCACAATCATTTGATTGAGTCAGATCTAGAAAATACCTCAAACTTGGGTAATCAAACCGTCGACGTTATCGTCCTAGCGAACGACTAGTTGCAGCACGTCCTACTGCACGCATATTTGCAGGTATGCCTTACCTGGACATTTGCTAAGTGTCTATGAAGCAATTTTCACTTACAAACATAAGTTTTTTGACTTTTAAGGCATTTTTCAGCTCGATAATGCCATCGTAAGCATGTCAACATTGAAGTATTTGAAAAAATTTGAACGATTTTCTGTCGAATAAAGTCTATTCGAAGTGTTTAGCGTTACTACACAGCAAGTTACGATCATTTAATGATAATTTCTTCTAGGTTTTGAGCAATTTCTAATATGAACGAAGATTTCAATGTTTAAATGTGCATTTACAGTATGCATCTAAACTAGTAAACACATATACATAGAAGTGCAAAACTTTGCACTTACGATCCATGTCGAAACACTCAGCATTTCGTAAGAAATCGGTTGTTTTTGCGCACTAGTCTTGTGATGCACTTTCGAAACCGTAAACATGTCAACATGTAGCATGTGCTCGGCAGAGCTGCTTGCTCTATACCATGTACGGTATCGTTTACAATGTATTCTATTGTTATGCAGTGTCTTGTACTCTCCCTGTTTAGGAAGAGATTTCCAAAATTTTATCAGACCACAATCATTTGATTGAGTCAGATCTAGAAAATACCTCAAACTTGGGTAATTAAACCGTCGACGTTATCGTCCTAGCGAACGACTAGTTGCAGCACGTCCTACTGCACGCATATTTGCAGGTATGCCTTACCTGGACATTTGCTAAGTGTCTATGAAGCAATTTTCACTTACAAACATAAGTTTTTTGACTTTTAAGGCATTTTTCAGCTCGATAATGCCATCGTAAGCATGTCAACATTGAAGTATTTGAAAAAATTTGAACGATTTTCTGTCGAATAAAGTCTATTCGAAGTGTTTAGCGTTACTACACAGCAAGTTACGATCATTTAATGATAATTTCTTCTAGGTTTTGAGCAATTTCTAATATGAACGAAGATTTCAATGTTTAAATGTGCATTTACAGTATGCATCTAAACTAGTAAACACATATACATAGAAGTGCAAAACTTTGCACTTACGATCCATGTCGAAACACTCAGCATTTCGTAAGAAATCGGTTGTTTTTGCGCACTAGTCTTGTGATGCACTTTCGAAACCGTAAACATGTCAACATGTAGCATGTGCTCGGCAGAGCTGCTTGCTCTATACCATGTACGGTATCGTTTACAATGTATTCTATTGTTATGCAGTGTCTTGTACTCTCCCTGTTTAGGAAGAGATTTCCAAAATTTTATCAGACCACAATCATTTGATTGAGTCAGATCTAGAAAATACCTCAAACTTGGGTAATTAAACCGTCGACGTTATCGTCCTAGCGAACGACTAGTTGCAGCACGTCCTACTGCACGCATATTTGCAGGTATGCCTTACCTGGACATTTGCTAAGTGTCTATGAAGCAATTTTCACTTACAAACATAAGTTTTTTGACTTTTAAGGCATTTTTCAGCTCGATAATGCCATCGTAAGCATGTCAACATTGAAGTATTTGAAAAAATTTGAACGATTTTCTGTCGAATAAAGTCTATTCGAAGTGTTTAGCGTTACTACACAGCAAGTTACGATCATTTAATGATAATTTCTTCTAGGTTTTGAGCAATTTCTAATATGAACGAAGATTTCAATGTTTAAATGTGCATTTACAGTATGCATCTAAACTAGTAAACACATATACATAGAAGTGCAAAACTTTGCACTTACGATCCATGTCGAAACACTCAGCATTTCGTAAGAAATCGGTTGTTTTTGCGCACTAGTCTTGTGATGCACTTTCGAAACCGTAAACATGTCAACATGTAGCATGTGCTCGGCAGAGCTGCTTGCTCTATACCATGTACGGTATCGTTTACAATGTATTCTATTGTTATGCAGTGTCTTGTACTCTCCCTGTTTAGGAAGAGATTTCCAAAATTTTATCAGACCACAATCATTTGATTGAGTCAGATCTAGAAAATACCTCAAACTTGGGTAATTAAACCGTCGACGTTATCGTCCTAGCGAACGACTAGTTGCAGCACGTCCTACTGCACGCAATATTTGCAGGTATGCCTTACCTGGACATTTGCTAAGTGTCTATGAAGCAATTTTCACTTACAAACATAAGTTTTTTGACTTTTAAGGCATTTTTCAGCTCGATAATGCCATCGTAAGCATGTCAACATTGAAGTATTTGAAAAAATTTGAACGATTTTCTATCGAATAAAGTCTATTCGAAGTGTTTAGCGTTACTACACAGCAAGTTACGATCATTTAATGATAATTTCTTCTAGGTTTTGAGCAATTTCTAATATGAACGAAGATTTCAATGTTTAAATGTGCATTTACAGTATGCATCTAAACTAGTAAACACATATACATAGAAGTGCAAAACTTTGCACTTACGATCCATGTCGAAACACTCAGCATTTCGTAAGAAATCGGTTGTTTTTGCGCACTAGTCTTGTGATGCACTTTCGAAACCGTAAACATGTCAACATGTAGCATGTGCTCGGCAGAGCTGCTTGCTCTATACCATGTACGGTATCGTTTACAATGTATTCTATTGTTATGCAGTGTCTTGTACTCTCCCTGTTTAGGAAGAGATTTCCAAAATTTTATCAGACCACAATCATTTGATTGAGTCAGATCTAGAAAATACCTCAAACTTGGGTAATCAAACCGTCGACGTTATCGTCCTAGCGAACGACTAGTTGCAGCACGTCCTACTGCACGCATATTTGCAGGTATGCCTTACCTGGACATTTGCTAAGTGTCTATGAAGCAATTTTCACTTACAAACATAAGTTTTTTGACTTTTAAGGCATTTTTCAGCTCGATAATGCCATCGTAAGCATGTCAACATTGAAGTATTTGAAAAAATTTGAACGATTTTCTATCGAATAAAGTCTATTCGAAGTGTTTAGCGTTACTACACAGCAAGTTACGATCATTTAATGATAATTTCTTCTAGGTTTTGAGCAATTTCTAATATGAACGAAGATTTCAATGTTTAAATGTGCATTTACAGTATGCATCTAAACTAGTAAACACATATACATAGAAGTGCAAAACTTTGCACTTACGATCCATGTCGAAACACTCAGCATTTCGTAAGAAATCGGTTGTTTTTGCGCACTAGTCTTGTGATGCACTTTCGAAACCGTAAACATGTCAACATGTAGCATGTGCTCGGCAGAGCTGCTTGCTCTATACCATGTACGGTATCGTTTACAATGTATTCTATTGTTATGCAGTGTCTTGTACTCTCCCTGTTTAGGAAGAGATTTCCAAAATTTTATCAGACCACAATCATTTGATTGAGTCAGATCTAGAAAATACCTCAAACTTGGGTAATTAAACCGTCGACGTTATCGTCCTAGCGAACGACTAGTTGCAGCACGTCCTACTGCACGCATATTTGCAGGTATGCCTTACCTGGACATTTGCTAAGTGTCTATGAAGCAATTTTCACTTACAAACATAAGTTTTTTGACTTTTAAGGCATTTTTCAGCTCGATAATGCCATCGTAAGCATGTCAACATTGAAGTATTTGAAAAAATTTGAACGATTTTCTATCGAATAAAGTCTATTCGAAGTGTTTAGCGTTACTACACAGCAAGTTACGATCATTTAATGATAATTTCTTCTAGGTTTTGAGCAATTTCTAATATGAACGAAGATTTCAATGTTTAAATGTGCATTTACAGTATGCATCTAAACTAGTAAACACATATACATAGAAGTGCAAAACTTTGCACTTACGATCCATGTCGAAACACTCAGCATTTCGTAAGAAATCGGTTGTTTTTGCGCACTAGTCTTGTGATGCACTTTCGAAACCGTAAACATGTCAACATGTAGCATGTGCTCGGCAGAGCTGCTTGCTCTATACCATGTACGGTATCGTTTACAATGTATTCTATTGTTATGCAGTGTCTTGTACTCTCCCTGTTTAGGAAGAGATTTCCAAAATTTTATCAGACCACAATCATTTGATTGAGTCAGATCTAGAAAATACCTCAAACTTGGGTAATCAAACCGTCGACGTTATCGTCCTAGCGAACGACTAGTTGCAGCACGTCCTACTGCACGCATATTTGCAGGTATGCCTTACCTGGACATTTGCTAAGTGTCTATGAAGCAATTTTCACTTACAAACATAAGTTTTTTGACTTTTAAGGCATTTTTCAGCTCGATAATGCCATCGTAAGCATGTCAACATTGAAGTATTTGAAAAAATTTGAACGATTTTCTATCGAATAAAGTCTATTCGAAGTGTTTAGCGTTACTACACAGCAAGTTACGATCATTTAATGATAATTTCTTCTAGGTTTTGAGCAATTTCTAATATGAACGAAGATTTCAATGTTTAAATGTGCATTTACAGTATGCATCTAAACTAGTAAACACATATACATAGAAGTGCAAAACTTTGCACTTACGATCCATGTCGAAACACTCAGCATTTCGTAAGAAATCGGTTGTTTTTGCGCACTAGTCTTGTGATGCACTTTCGAAACCGTAAACATGTCAACATGTAGCATGTGCTCGGCAGAGCTGCTTGCTCTATACCATGTACGGTATCGTTTACAATGTATTCTATTGTTATGCAGTGTCTTGTACTCTCCCTGTTTAGGAAGAGATTTCCAAAATTTTATCAGACCACAATCATTTGATTGAGTCAGATCTAGAAAATACCTCAAACTTGGGTAATCAAACCGTCGACGTTATCGTCCTAGCGAACGACTAGTTGCAGCACGTCCTACTGCACGCATATTTGCAGGTATGCCTTACCTGGACATTTGCTAAGTGTCTATGAAGCAATTTTCACTTACAAACATAAGTTTTTTGACTTTTAAGGCATTTTTCAGCTCGATAATGCCATCGTAAGCATGTCAACATTGAAGTATTTGAAAAAATTTGAACGATTTTCTATCGAATAAAGTCTATTCGAAGTGTTTAGCGTTACTACACAGCAAGTTACGATCATTTAATGATAATTTCTTCTAGGTTTTGAGCAATTTCTAATATGAACGAAGATTTCAATGTTTAAATGTGCATTTACAGTATGCATCTAAACTAGTAAACACATATACATAGAAGTGCAAAACTTTGCACTTACGATCCATGTCGAAACACTCAGCATTTCGTAAGAAATCGGTTGTTTTTGCGCACTAGTCTTGTGATGCACTTTCGAAACCGTAAACATGTCAACATGTAGCATGTGCTCGGCAGAGCTGCTTGCTCTATACCATGTACGGTATCGTTTACAATGTATTCTATTGTTATGCAGTGTCTTGTACTCTCCCTGTTTAGGAAGAGATTTCCAAAATTTTATCAGACCACAATCATTTGATTGAGTCAGATCTAGAAAATACCTCAAACTTGGGTAATTAAACCGTCGACGTTATCGTCCTAGCGAACGACTAGTTGCAGCACGTCCTACTGCACGCATATTTGCAGGTATGCCTTACCTGGACATTTGCTAAGTGTCTATGAAGCAATTTTCACTTACAAACATAAGTTTTTTGACTTTTAAGGCATTTTTCAGCTCGATAATGCCATCGTAAGCATGTCAACATTGAAGTATTTGAAAAAATTTGAACGATTTTCTATCGAATAAAGTCTATTCGAAGTGTTTAGCGTTACTACACAGCAAGTTACGATCATTTAATGATAATTTCTTCTAGGTTTTGAGCAATTTCTAATATGAACGAAGATTTCAATGTTTAAATGTGCATTTACAGTATGCATCTAAACTAGTAAACACATATACATAGAAGTGCAAAACTTTGCACTTACGATCCATGTCGAAACACTCAGCATTTCGTAAGAAATCGGTTGTTTTTGCGCACTAGTCTTGTGATGCACTTTCGAAACCGTAAACATGTCAACATGTAGCATGTGCTCGGCAGAGCTGCTTGCTCTATACCATGTACGGTATCGTTTACAATGTATTCTATTGTTATGCAGTGTCTTGTACTCTCCCTGTTTAGGAAGAGATTTCCAAAATTTTATCAGACCACAATCATTTGATTGAGTCAGATCTAGAAAATACCTCAAACTTGGGTAATCAAACCGTCGACGTTATCGTCCTAGCGAACGACTAGTTGCAGCACGTCCTACTGCACGCATATTTGCAGGTATGCCTTACCTGGACATTTGCTAAGTGTCTATGAAGCAATTTTCACTTACAAACATAAGTTTTTTGACTTTTAAGGCATTTTTCAGCTCGATAATGCCATCGTAAGCATGTCAACATTGAAGTATTTGAAAAAATTTGAACGATTTTCTATCGAATAAAGTCTATTCGAAGTGTTTAGCGTTACTACACAGCAAGTTACGATCATTTAATGATAATTTCTTCTAGGTTTTGAGCAATTTCTAATATGAACGAAGATTTCAATGTTTAAATGTGCATTTACAGTATGCATCTAAACTAGT
This sequence comes from Cylicocyclus nassatus, assembly GCA_958299035.1. Taxonomy (NCBI): domain Eukaryota; kingdom Metazoa; phylum Nematoda; class Chromadorea; order Rhabditida; family Strongylidae; genus Cylicocyclus; species Cylicocyclus nassatus. The sequence continues at coordinate 7,718 of CATQJL010000037.1, forward strand.
AAACACATATACATAGAAGTGCAAAACTTTGCACTTACGATCCATGTCGAAACACTCAGCATTTCGTAAGAAATCGGTTGTTTTTGCGCACTAGTCTTGTGATGCACTTTCGAAACCGTAAACATGTCAACATGTAGCATGTGCTCGGCAGAGCTGCTTGCTCTATACCATGTACGGTATCGTTTACAATGTATTCTATTGTTATGCAGTGTCTTGTACTCTCCCTGTTTAGGAAGAGATTTCCAAAATTTTATCAGACCACAATCATTTGATTGAGTCAGATCTAGAAAATACCTCAAACTTGGGTAATTAAACCGTCGACGTTATCGTCCTAGCGAACGACTAGTTGCAGCACGTCCTACTGCACGCATATTTGCAGGTATGCCTTACCTGGACATTTGCTAAGTGTCTATGAAGCAATTTTCACTTACAAACATAAGTTTTTTGACTTTTAAGGCATTTTTCAGCTCGATAATGCCATCGTAAGCATGTCAACATTGAAGTATTTGAAAAAATTTGAACGATTTTCTATCGAATAAAGTCTATTCGAAGTGTTTAGCGTTACTACACAGCAAGTTACGATCATTTAATGATAATTTCTTCTAGGTTTTGAGCAATTTCTAATATGAACGAAGATTTCAATGTTTAAATGTGCATTTACAGTATGCATCTAAACTAGTAAACACATATACATAGAAGTGCAAAACTTTGCACTTACGATCCATGTCGAAACACTCAGCATTTCGTAAGAAATCGGTTGTTTTTGCGCACTAGTCTTGTGATGCACTTTCGAAACCGTAAACATGTCAACATGTAGCATGTGCTCGGCAGAGCTGCTTGCTCTATACCATGTACGGTATCGTTTACAATGTATTCTATTGTTATGCAGTGTCTTGTACTCTCCCTGTTTAGGAAGAGATTTCCAAAATTTTATCAGACCACAATCATTTGATTGAGTCAGATCTAGAAAATACCTCAAACTTGGGTAATCAAACCGTCGACGTTATCGTCCTAGCGAACGACTAGTTGCAGCACGTCCTACTGCACGCATATTTGCAGGTATGCCTTACCTGGACATTTGCTAAGTGTCTATGAAGCAATTTTCACTTACAAACATAAGTTTTTTGACTTTTAAGGCATTTTTCAGCTCGATAATGCCATCGTAAGCATGTCAACATTGAAGTATTTGAAAAAATTTGAACGATTTTCTATCGAATAAAGTCTATTCGAAGTGTTTAGCGTTACTACACAGCAAGTTACGATCATTTAATGATAATTTCTTCTAGGTTTTGAGCAATTTCTAATATGAACGAAGATTTCAATGTTTAAATGTGCATTTACAGTATGCATCTAAACTAGTAAACACATATACATAGAAGTGCAAAACTTTGCACTTACGATCCATGTCGAAACACTCAGCATTTCGTAAGAAATCGGTTGTTTTTGCGCACTAGTCTTGTGATGCACTTTCGAAACCGTAAACATGTCAACATGTAGCATGTGCTCGGCAGAGCTGCTTGCTCTATACCATGTACGGTATCGTTTACAATGTATTCTATTGTTATGCAGTGTCTTGTACTCTCCCTGTTTAGGAAGAGATTTCCAAAATTTTATCAGACCACAATCATTTGATTGAGTCAGATCTAGAAAATACCTCAAACTTGGGTAATCAAACCGTCGACGTTATCGTCCTAGCGAACGACTAGTTGCAGCACGTCCTACTGCACGCATATTTGCAGGTATGCCTTACCTGGACATTTGCTAAGTGTCTATGAAGCAATTTTCACTTACAAACATAAGTTTTTTGACTTTTAAGGCATTTTTCAGCTCGATAATGCCATCGTAAGCATGTCAACATTGAAGTATTTGAAAAAATTTGAACGATTTTCTATCGAATAAAGTCTATTCGAAGTGTTTAGCGTTACTACACAGCAAGTTACGATCATTTAATGATAATTTCTTCTAGGTTTTGAGCAATTTCTAATATGAACGAAGATTTCAATGTTTAAATGTGCATTTACAGTATGCATCTAAACTAGTAAACACATATACATAGAAGTGCAAAACTTTGCACTTACGATCCATGTCGAAACACTCAGCATTTCGTAAGAAATCGGTTGTTTTTGCGCACTAGTCTTGTGATGCACTTTCGAAACCGTAAACATGTCAACATGTAGCATGTGCTCGGCAGAGCTGCTTGCTCTATACCATGTACGGTATCGTTTACAATGTATTCTATTGTTATGCAGTGTCTTGTACTCTCCCTGTTTAGGAAGAGATTTCCAAAATTTTATCAGACCACAATCATTTGATTGAGTCAGATCTAGAAAATACCTCAAACTTGGGTAATTAAACCGTCGACGTTATCGTCCTAGCGAACGACTAGTTGCAGCACGTCCTACTGCACGCATATTTGCAGATATGCCTTACCTGGACATTTGCTAAGTGTCTATGAAGCAATTTTCACTTACAAACATAAGTTTTTTGACTTTTAAGGCATTTTTCAGCTCGATAATGCCATCGTAAGCATGTCAACATTGAAGTATTTGAAAAAATTTGAACGATTTTCTATCGAATAAAGTCTATTCGAAGTGTTTAGCGTTACTACACAGCAAGTTACGATCATTTAATGATAATTTCTTCTAGGTTTTGAGCAATTTCTAATATGAACGAAGATTTCAATGTTTAAATGTGCATTTACAGTATGCATCTAAACTAGTAAACACATATACATAGAAGTGCAAAACTTTGCACTTACGATCCATGTCGAAACACTCAGCATTTCGTAAGAAATCGGTTGTTTTTGCGCACTAGTCTTGTGATGCACTTTCGAAACCGTAAACATGTCAACATGTAGCATGTGCTCGGCAGAGCTGCTTGCTCTATACCATGTACGGTATCGTTTACAATGTATTCTATTGTTATGCAGTGTCTTGTACTCTCCCTGTTTAGGAAGAGATTTCCAAAATTTTATCAGACCACAATCATTTGATTGAGTCAGATCTAGAAAATACCTCAAACTTGGGTAATCAAACCGTCGACGTTATCGTCCTAGCGAACGACTAGTTGCAGCACGTCCTACTGCACGCATATTTGCAGGTATGCCTTACCTGGACATTTGCTAAGTGTCTATGAAGCAATTTTCACTTACAAACATAAGTTTTTTGACTTTTAAGGCATTTTTCAGCTCGATAATGCCATCGTAAGCATGTCAACATTGAAGTATTTGAAAAAATTTGAACGATTTTCTATCGAATAAAGTCTATTCGAAGTGTTTAGCGTTACTACACAGCAAGTTACGATCATTTAATGATAATTTCTTCTAGGTTTTGAGCAATTTCTAATATGAACGAAGATTTCAATGTTTAAATGTGCATTTACAGTATGCATCTAAACTAGTAAACACATATACATAGAAGTGCAAAACTTTGCACTTACGATCCATGTCGAAACACTCAGCATTTCGTAAGAAATCGGTTGTTTTTGCGCACTAGTCTTGTGATGCACTTTCGAAACCGTAAACATGTCAACATGTAGCATGTGCTCGGCAGAGCTGCTTGCTCTATACCATGTACGGTATCGTTTACAATGTATTCTATTGTTATGCAGTGTCTTGTACTCTCCCTGTTTAGGAAGAGATTTCCAAAATTTTATCAGACCACAATCATTTGATTGAGTCAGATCTAGAAAATACCTCAAACTTGGGTAATTAAACCGTCGACGTTATCGTCCTAGCGAACGACTAGTTGCAGCACGTCCTACTGCACGCATATTTGCAGATATGCCTTACCTGGACATTTGCTAAGTGTCTATGAAGCAATTTTCACTTACAAACATAAGTTTTTTGACTTTTAAGGCATTTTTCAGCTCGATAATGCCATCGTAAGCATGTCAACATTGAAGTATTTGAAAAAATTTGAACGATTTTCTATCGAATAAAGTCTATTCGAAGTGTTTAGCGTTACTACACAGCAAGTTACGATCATTTAATGATAATTTCTTCTAGGTTTTGAGCAATTTCTAATATGAACGAAGATTTCAATGTTTAAATGTGCATTTACAGTATGCATCTAAACTAGTAAACACATATACATAGAAGTGCAAAACTTTGCACTTACGATCCATGTCGAAACACTCAGCATTTCGTAAGAAATCGGTTGTTTTTGCGCACTAGTCTTGTGATGCACTTTCGAAACCGTAAACATGTCAACATGTAGCATGTGCTCGGCAGAGCTGCTTGCTCTATACCATGTACGGTATCGTTTACAATGTATTCTATTGTTATGCAGTGTCTTGTACTCTCCCTGTTTAGGAAGAGATTTCCAAAATTTTATCAGACCACAATCATTTGATTGAGTCAGATCTAGAAAATACCTCAAACTTGGGTAATCAAACCGTCGACGTTATCGTCCTAGCGAACGACTAGTTGCAGCACGTCCTACTGCACGCATATTTGCAGGTATGCCTTACCTGGACATTTGCTAAGTGTCTATGAAGCAATTTTCACTTACAAACATAAGTTTTTTGACTTTTAAGGCATTTTTCAGCTCGATAATGCCATCGTAAGCATGTCAACATTGAAGTATTTGAAAAAATTTGAACGATTTTCTATCGAATAAAGTCTATTCGAAGTGTTTAGCGTTACTACACAGCAAGTTACGATCATTTAATGATAATTTCTTCTAGGTTTTGAGCAATTTCTAATATGAACGAAGATTTCAATGTTTAAATGTGCATTTACAGTATGCATCTAAACTAGTAAACACATATACATAGAAGTGCAAAACTTTGCACTTACGATCCATGTCGAAACACTCAGCATTTCGTAAGAAATCGGTTGTTTTTGCGCACTAGTCTTGTGATGCACTTTCGAAACCGTAAACATGTCAACATGTAGCATGTGCTCGGCAGAGCTGCTTGCTCTATACCATGTACGGTATCGTTTACAATGTATTCTATTGTTATGCAGTGTCTTGTACTCTCCCTGTTTAGGAAGAGATTTCCAAAATTTTATCAGACCACAATCATTTGATTGAGTCAGATCTAGAAAATACCTCAAACTTGGGTAATCAAACCGTCGACGTTATCGTCCTAGCGAACGACTAGTTGCAGCACGTCCTACTGCACGCATATTTGCAGGTATGCCTTACCTGGACATTTGCTAAGTGTCTATGAAGCAATTTTCACTTACAAACATAAGTTTTTTGACTTTTAAGGCATTTTTCAGCTCGATAATGCCATCGTAAGCATGTCAACATTGAAGTATTTGAAAAAATTTGAACGATTTTCTATCGAATAAAGTCTATTCGAAGTGTTTAGCGTTACTACACAGCAAGTTACGATCATTTAATGATAATTTCTTCTAGGTTTTGAGCAATTTCTAATATGAACGAAGATTTCAATGTTTAAATGTGCATTTACAGTATGCATCTAAACTAGTAAACACATATACATAGAAGTGCAAAACTTTGCACTTACGATCCATGTCGAAACACTCAGCATTTCGTAAGAAATCGGTTGTTTTTGCGCACTAGTCTTGTGATGCACTTTCGAAACCGTAAACATGTCAACATGTAGCATGTGCTCGGCAGAGCTGCTTGCTCTATACCATGTACGGTATCGTTTACAATGTATTCTATTGTTATGCAGTGTCTTGTACTCTCCCTGTTTAGGAAGAGATTTCCAAAATTTTATCAGACCACAATCATTTGATTGAGTCAGATCTAGAAAATACCTCAAACTTGGGTAATCAAACCGTCGACGTTATCGTCCTAGCGAACGACTAGTTGCAGCACGTCCTACTGCACGCATATTTGCAGGTATGCCTTACCTGGACATTTGCTAAGTGTCTATGAAGCAATTTTCACTTACAAACATAAGTTTTTTGACTTTTAAGGCATTTTTCAGCTCGATAATGCCATCGTAAGCATGTCAACATTGAAGTATTTGAAAAAATTTGAACGATTTTCTATCGAATAAAGTCTATTCGAAGTGTTTAGCGTTACTACACAGCAAGTTACGATCATTTAATGATAATTTCTTCTAGGTTTTGAGCAATTTCTAATATGAACGAAGATTTCAATGTTTAAATGTGCATTTACAGTATGCATCTAAACTAGTAAACACATATACATAGAAGTGCAAAACTTTGCACTTACGATCCATGTCGAAACACTCAGCATTTCGTAAGAAATCGGTTGTTTTTGCGCACTAGTCTTGTGATGCACTTTCGAAACCGTAAACATGTCAACATGTAGCATGTGCTCGGCAGAGCTGCTTGCTCTATACCATGTACGGTATCGTTTACAATGTATTCTATTGTTATGCAGTGTCTTGTACTCTCCCTGTTTAGGAAGAGATTTCCAAAATTTTATCAGACCACAATCATTTGATTGAGTCAGATCTAGAAAATACCTCAAACTTGGGTAATCAAACCGTCGACGTTATCGTCCTAGCGAACGACTAGTTGCAGCACGTCCTACTGCACGCATATTTGCAGGTATGCCTTACCTGGACATTTGCTAAGTGTCTATGAAGCAATTTTCACTTACAAACATAAGTTTTTTGACTTTTAAGGCATTTTTCAGCTCGATAATGCCATCGTAAGCATGTCAACATTGAAGTATTTGAAAAAATTTGAACGATTTTCTATCGAATAAAGTCTATTCGAAGTGTTTAGCGTTACTACACAGCAAGTTACGATCATTTAATGATAATTTCTTCTAGGTTTTGAGCAATTTCTAATATGAACGAAGATTTCAATGTTTAAATGTGCATTTACAGTATGCATCTAAACTAGTAAACACATATACATAGAAGTGCAAAACTTTGCACTTACGATCCATGTCGAAACACTCAGCATTTCGTAAGAAATCGGTTGTTTTTGCGCACTAGTCTTGTGATGCACTTTCGAAACCGTAAACATGTCAACATGTAGCATGTGCTCGGCAGAGCTGCTTGCTCTATACCATGTACGGTATCGTTTACAATGTATTCTATTGTTATGCAGTGTCTTGTACTCTCCCTGTTTAGGAAGAGATTTCCAAAATTTTATCAGACCACAATCATTTGATTGAGTCAGATCTAGAAAATACCTCAAACTTGGGTAATCAAACCGTCGACGTTATCGTCCTAGCGAACGACTAGTTGCAGCACGTCCTACTGCACGCATATTTGCAGGTATGCCTTACCTGGACATTTGCTAAGTGTCTATGAAGCAATTTTCACTTACAAACATAAGTTTTTTGACTTTTAAGGCATTTTTCAGCTCGATAATGCCATCGTAAGCATGTCAACATTGAAGTATTTGAAAAAATTTGAACGATTTTCTATCGAATAAAGTCTATTCGAAGTGTTTAGCGTTACTACACAGCAAGTTACGATCATTTAATGATAATTTCTTCTAGGTTTTGAGCAATTTCTAATATGAACGAAGATTTCAATGTTTAAATGTGCATTTACAGTATGCATCTAAACTAGTAAACACATATACATAGAAGTGCAAAACTTTGCACTTACGATCCATGTCGAAACACTCAGCATTTCGTAAGAAATCGGTTGTTTTTGCGCACTAGTCTTGTGATGCACTTTCGAAACCGTAAACATGTCAACATGTAGCATGTGCTCGGCAGAGCTGCTTGCTCTATACCATGTACGGTATCGTTTACAATGTATTCTATTGTTATGCAGTGTCTTGTACTCTCCCTGTTTAGGAAGAGATTTCCAAAATTTTATCAGACCACAATCATTTGATTGAGTCAGATCTAGAAAATACCTCAAACTTGGGTAATCAAACCGTCGACGTTATCGTCCTAGCGAACGACTAGTTGCAGCACGTCCTACTGCACGCATATTTGCAGGTATGCCTTACCTGGACATTTGCTAAGTGTCTATGAAGCAATTTTCACTTACAAACATAAGTTTTTTGACTTTTAAGGCATTTTTCAGCTCGATAATGCCATCGTAAGCATGTCAACATTGAAGTATTTGAAAAAATTTGAACGATTTTCTATCGAATAAAGTCTATTCGAAGTGTTTAGCGTTACTACACAGCAAGTTACGATCATTTAATGATAATTTCTTCTAGGTTTTGAGCAATTTCTAATATGAACGAAGATTTCAATGTTTAAATGTGCATTTACAGTATGCATCTAAACTAGTAAACACATATACATAGAAGTGCAAAACTTTGCACTTACGATCCATGTCGAAACACTCAGCATTTCGTAAGAAATCGGTTGTTTTTGCGCACTAGTCTTGTGATGCACTTTCGAAACCGTAAACATGTCAACATGTAGCATGTGCTCGGCAGAGCTGCTTGCTCTATACCATGTACGGTATCGTTTACAATGTATTCTATTGTTATGCAGTGTCTTGTACTCTCCCTGTTTAGGAAGAGATTTCCAAAATTTTATCAGACCACAATCATTTGATTGAGTCAGATCTAGAAAATACCTCAAACTTGGGTAATCAAACCGTCGACGTTATCGTCCTAGCGAACGACTAGTTGCAGCACGTCCTACTGCACGCATATTTGCAGGTATGCCTTACCTGGACATTTGCTAAGTGTCTATGAAGCAATTTTCACTTACAAACATAAGTTTTTTGACTTTTAAGGCATTTTTCAGCTCGATAATGCCATCGTAAGCATGTCAACATTGAAGTATTTGAAAAAATTTGAACGATTTTCTATCGAATAAAGTCTATTCGAAGTGTTTAGCGTTACTACACAGCAAGTTACGATCATTTAATGATAATTTCTTCTAGGTTTTGAGCAATTTCTAATATGAACGAAGATTTCAATGTTTAAATGTGCATTTACAGTATGCATCTAAACTAGTAAACACATATACATAGAAGTGCAAAACTTTGCACTTACGATCCATGTCGAAACACTCAGCATTTCGTAAGAAATCGGTTGTTTTTGCGCACTAGTCTTGTGATGCACTTTCGAAACCGTAAACATGTCAACATGTAGCATGTGCTCGGCAGAGCTGCTTGCTCTATACCATGTACGGTATCGTTTACAATGTATTCTATTGTTATGCAGTGTCTTGTACTCTCCCTGTTTAGGAAGAGATTTCCAAAATTTTATCAGACCACAATCATTTGATTGAGTCAGATCTAGAAAATACCTCAAACTTGGGTAATTAAACCGTCGACGTTATCGTCCTAGCGAACGACTAGTTGCAGCACGTCCTACTGCACGCATATTTGCAGGTATGCCTTACCTGGACATTTGCTAAGTGTCTATGAAGCAATTTTCACTTACAAACATAAGTTTTTTGACTTTTAAGGCATTTTTCAGCTCGATAATGCCATCGTAAGCATGTCAACATTGAAGTATTTGAAAAAATTTGAACGATTTTCTATCGAATAAAGTCTATTCGAAGTGTTTAGCGTTACTACACAGCAAGTTACGATCATTTAATGATAATTTCTTCTAGGTTTTGAGCAATTTCTAATATGAACGAAGATTTCAATGTTTAAATGTGCATTTACAGTATGCATCTAAACTAGTAAACACATATACATAGAAGTGCAAAACTTTGCACTTACGATCCATGTCGAAACACTCAGCATTTCGTAAGAAATCGGTTGTTTTTGCGCACTAGTCTTGTGATGCACTTTCGAAACCGTAAACATGTCAACATGTAGCATGTGCTCGGCAGAGCTGCTTGCTCTATACCATGTACGGTATCGTTTACAATGTATTCTATTGTTATGCAGTGTCTTGTACTCTCCCTGTTTAGGAAGAGATTTCCAAAATTTTATCAGACCACAATCATTTGATTGAGTCAGATCTAGAAAATACCTCAAACTTGGGTAATTAAACCGTCGACGTTATCGTCCTAGCGAACGACTAGTTGCAGCACGTCCTACTGCACGCATATTTGCAGATATGCCTTACCTGGACATTTGCTAAGTGTCTATGAAGCAATTTTCACTTACAAACATAAGTTTTTTGACTTTTAAGGCATTTTTCAGCTCGATAATGCCATCGTAAGCATGTCAACATTGAAGTATTTGAAAAAATTTGAACGATTTTCTATCGAATAAAGTCTATTCGAAGTGTTTAGCGTTACTACACAGCAAGTTACGATCATTTAATGATAATTTCTTCTAGGTTTTGAGCAATTTCTAATATGAACGAAGATTTCAATGTTTAAATGTGCATTTACAGTATGCATCTAAACTAGTAAACACATATACATAGAAGTGCAAAACTTTGCACTTACGATCCATGTCGAAACACTCAGCATTTCGTAAGAAATCGGTTGTTTTTGCGCACTAGTCTTGTGATGCACTTTCGAAACCGTAAACATGTCAACATGTAGCATGTGCTCGGCAGAGCTGCTTGCTCTATACCATGTACGGTATCGTTTACAATGTATTCTATTGTTATGCAGTGTCTTGTACTCTCCCTGTTTAGGAAGAGATTTCCAAAATTTTATCAGACCACAATCATTTGATTGAGTCAGATCTAGAAAATACCTCAAACTTGGGTAATTAAACCGTCGACGTTATCGTCCTAGCGAACGACTAGTTGCAGCACGTCCTACTGCACGCATATTTGCAGGTATGCCTTACCTGGACATTTGCTAAGTGTCTATGAAGCAATTTTCACTTACAAACATAAGTTTTTTGACTTTTAAGGCATTTTTCAGCTCGATAATGCCATCGTAAGCATGTCAACATTGAAGTATTTGAAAAAATTTGAACGATTTTCTGTCGAATAAAGTCTATTCGAAGTGTTTAGCGTTACTACACAGCAAGTTACGATCATTTAATGATAATTTCTTCTAGGTTTTGAGCAATTTCTAATATGAACGAAGATTTCAATGTTTAAATGTGCATTTACAGTATGCATCTAAACTAGTAAACACATATACATAGAAGTGCAAAACTTTGCACTTACGATCCATGTCGAAACACTCAGCATTTCGTAAGAAATCGGTTGTTTTTGCGCACTAGTCTTGTGATGCACTTTCGAAACCGTAAACATGTCAACATGTAGCATGTGCTCGGCAGAGCTGCTTGCTCTATACCATGTACGGTATCGTTTACAATGTATTCTGTTGTTATGCAGTGTCTTGTACTCTCCCTGTTTAGGAAGAGATTTCCAAAATTTTATCAGACCACAATCATTTGATTGAGTCAGATCTAGAAAATACCTCAAACTTGGGTAATTAAACCGTCGACGTTATCGTCCTAGCGAACGACTAGTTGCAGCACGTCCTACTGCACGCATATTTGCAGGTATGCCTTACCTGGACATTTGCTAAGTGTCTATGAAGCAATTTTCACTTACAAACATAAGTTTTTTGACTTTTAAGGCATTTTTCAGCTCGATAATGCCATCGTAAGCATGTCAACATTGAAGTATTTGAAAAAATTTGAACGATTTTCTGTCGAATAAAGTCTATTCGAAGTGTTTAGCGTTACTACACAGCAAGTTACGATCATTTAATGATAATTTCTTCTAGGTTTTGAGCAATTTCTAATATGAACGAAGATTTCAATGTTTAAATGTGCATTTACAGTATGCATCTAAACTAGTAAACACATATACATAGAAGTGCAAAACTTTGCACTTACGATCCATGTCGAAACACTCAGCATTTCGTAAGAAATCGGTTGTTTTTGCGCACTAGTCTTGTGATGCACTTTCGAAACCGTAAACATGTCAACATGTAGCATGTGCTCGGCAGAGCTGCTTGCTCTATACCATGTACGGTATCGTTTACAATGTATTCTATTGTTATGCAGTGTCTTGTACTCTCCCTGTTTAGGAAGAGATTTCCAAAATTTTATCAGACCACAATCATTTGATTGAGTCAGATCTAGAAAATACCTCAAACTTGGGTAATTAAACCGTCGACGTTATCGTCCTAGCGAACGACTAGTTGCAGCACGTCCTACTGCACGCATATTTGCAGGTATGCCTTACCTGGACATTTGCTAAGTGTCTATGAAGCAATTTTCACTTACAAACATAAGTTTTTTGACTTTTAAGGCATTTTTCAGCTCGATAATGCCATCGTAAGCATGTCAACATTGAAGTATTTGAAAAAATTTGAACGATTTTCTGTCGAATAAAGTCTATTCGAAGTGTTTAGCGTTACTACACAGCAAGTTACGATCATTTAATGATAATTTCTTCTAGGTTTTGAGCAATTTCTAATATGAACGAAGATTTCAATGTTTAAATGTGCATTTACAGTATGCATCTAAACTAGTAAACACATATACATAGAAGTGCAAAACTTTGCACTTACGATCCATGTCGAAACACTCAGCATTTCGTAAGAAATCGGTTGTTTTTGCGCACTAGTCTTGTGATGCACTTTCGAAACCGTAAACATGTCAACATGTAGCATGTGCTCGGCAGAGCTGCTTGCTCTATACCATGTACGGTATCGTTTACAATGTATTCTATTGTTATGCAGTGTCTTGTACTCTCCCTGTTTAGGAAGAGATTTCCAAAATTTTATCAGACCACAATCATTTGATTGAGTCAGATCTAGAAAATACCTCAAACTTGGGTAATTAAACCGTCGACGTTATCGTCCTAGCGAACGACTAGTTGCAGCACGTCCTACTGCACGCATATTTGCAGGTATGCCTTACCTGGACATTTGCTAAGTGTCTATGAAGCAATTTTCACTTACAAACATAAGTTTTTTGACTTTTAAGGCATTTTTCAGCTCGATAATGCCATCGTAAGCATGTCAACATTGAAGTATTTGAAAAAATTTGAACGATTTTCTGTCGAATAAAGTCTATTCGAAGTGTTTAGCGTTACTACACAGCAAGTTACGATCATTTAATGATAATTTCTTCTAGGTTTTGAGCAATTTCTAATATGAACGAAGATTTCAATGTTTAAATGTGCATTTACAGTATGCATCTAAACTAGTAAACACATATACATAGAAGTGCAAAACTTTGCACTTACGATCCATGTCGAAACACTCAGCATTTCGTAAGAAATCGGTTGTTTTTGCGCACTAGTCTTGTGATGCACTTTCGAAACCGTAAACATGTCAACATGTAGCATGTGCTCGGCAGAGCTGCTTGCTCTATACCATGTACGGTATCGTTTACAATGTATTCTATTGTTATGCAGTGTCTTGTACTCTCCCTGTTTAGGAAGAGATTTCCAAAATTTTATCAGACCACAATCATTTGATTGAGTCAGATCTAGAAAATACCTCAAACTTGGGTAATTAAACCGTCGACGTTATCGTCCTAGCGAACGACTAGTTGCAGCACGTCCTACTGCACGCATATTTGCAGGTATGCCTTACCTGGACATTTGCTAAGTGTCTATGAAGCAATTTTCACTTACAAACATAAGTTTTTTGACTTTTAAGGCATTTTTCAGCTCGATAATGCCATCGTAAGCATGTCAACATTGAAGTATTTGAAAAAATTTGAACGATTTTCTGTCGAATAAAGTCTATTCGAAGTGTTTAGCGTTACTACACAGCAAGTTACGATCATTTAATGATAATTTCTTCTAGGTTTTGAGCAATTTCTAATATGAACGAAGATTTCAATGTTTAAATGTGCATTTACAGTATGCATCTAAACTAGTAAACACATATACATAGAAGTGCAAAACTTTGCACTTACGATCCATGTCGAAACACTCAGCATTTCGTAAGAAATCGGTTGTTTTTGCGCACTAGTCTTGTGATGCACTTTCGAAACCGTAAACATGTCAACATGTAGCATGTGCTCGGCAGAGCTGCTTGCTCTATACCATGTACGGTATCGTTTACAATGTATTCTATTGTTATGCAGTGTCTTGTACTCTCCCTGTTTAGGAAGAGATTTCCAAAATTTTATCAGACCACAATCATTTGATTGAGTCAGATCTAGAAAATACCTCAAACTTGGGTAATTAAACCGTCGACGTTATCGTCCTAGCGAACGACTAGTTGCAGCACGTCCTACTGCACGCATATTTGCAGGTATGCCTTACCTGGACATTTGCTAAGTGTCTATGAAGCAATTTTCACTTACAAACATAAGTTTTTTGACTTTTAAGGCATTTTTCAGCTCGATAATGCCATCGTAAGCATGTCAACATTGAAGTATTTGAAAAAATTTGAACGATTTTCTGTCGAATAAAGTCTATTCGAAGTGTTTAGCGTTACTACACAGCAAGTTACGATCATTTAATGATAATTTCTTCTAGGTTTTGAGCAATTTCTAATATGAACGAAGATTTCAATGTTTAAATGTGCATTTACAGTATGCATCTAAACTAGTAAACACATATACATAGAAGTGCAAAACTTTGCACTTACGATCCATGTCGAAACACTCAGCATTTCGTAAGAAATCGGTTGTTTTTGCGCACTAGTCTTGTGATGCACTTTCGAAACCGTAAACATGTCAACATGTAGCATGTGCTCGGCAGAGCTGCTTGCTCTATACCATGTACGGTATCGTTTACAATGTATTCTATTGTTATGCAGTGTCTTGTACTCTCCCTGTTTAGGAAGAGATTTCCAAAATTTTATCAGACCACAATCATTTGATTGAGTCAGATCTAGAAAATACCTCAAACTTGGGTAATTAAACCGTCGACGTTATCGTCCTAGCGAACGACTAGTTGCAGCACGTCCTACTGCACGCATATTTGCAGGTATGCCTTACCTGGACATTTGCTAAGTGTCTATGAAGCAATTTTCACTTACAAACATAAGTTTTTTGACTTTTAAGGCATTTTTCAGCTCGATAATGCCATCGTAAGCATGTCAACATTGAAGTATTTGAAAAAATTTGAACGATTTTCTGTCGAATAAAGTCTATTCGAAGTGTTTAGCGTTACTACACAGCAAGTTACGATCATTTAATGATAATTTCTTCTAGGTTTTGAGCAATTTCTAATATGAACGAAGATTTCAATGTTTAAATGTGCATTTACAGTATGCATCTAAACTAGTAAACACATATACATAGAAGTGCAAAACTTTGCACTTACGATCCATGTCGAAACACTCAGCATTTCGTAAGAAATCGGTTGTTTTTGCGCACTAGTCTTGTGATGCACTTTCGAAACCGTAAACATGTCAACATGTAGCATGTGCTCGGCAGAGCTGCTTGCTCTATACCATGTACGGTATCGTTTACAATGTATTCTATTGTTATGCAGTGTCTTGTACTCTCCCTGTTTAGGAAGAGATTTCCAAAATTTTATCAGACCACAATCATTTGATTGAGTCAGATCTAGAAAATACCTCAAACTTGGGTAATTAAACCGTCGACGTTATCGTCCTAGCGAACGACTAGTTGCAGCACGTCCTACTGCACGCATATTTGCAGGTATGCCTTACCTGGACATTTGCTAAGTGTCTATGAAGCAATTTTCACTTACAAACATAAGTTTTTTGACTTTTAAGGCATTTTTCAGCTCGATAATGCCATCGTAAGCATGTCAACATTGAAGTATTTGAAAAAATTTGAACGATTTTCTGTCGAATAAAGTCTATTCGAAGTGTTTAGCGTTACTACACAGCAAGTTACGATCATTTAATGATAATTTCTTCTAGGTTTTGAGCAATTTCTAATATGAACGAAGATTTCAATGTTTAAATGTGCATTTACAGTATGCATCTAAACTAGTAAACACATATACATAGAAGTGCAAAACTTTGCACTTACGATCCATGTCGAAACACTCAGCATTTCGTAAGAAATCGGTTGTTTTTGCGCACTAGTCTTGTGATGCACTTTCGAAACCGTAAACATGTCAACATGTAGCATGTGCTCGGCAGAGCTGCTTGCTCTATACCATGTACGGTATCGTTTACAATGTATTCTATTGTTATGCAGTGTCTTGTACTCTCCCTGTTTAGGAAGAGATTTCCAAAATTTTATCAGACCACAATCATTTGATTGAGTCAGATCTAGAAAATACCTCAAACTTGGGTAATTAAACCGTCGACGTTATCGTCCTAGCGAACGACTAGTTGCAGCACGTCCTACTGCACGCATATTTGCAGGTATGCCTTACCTGGACATTTGCTAAGTGTCTATGAAGCAATTTTCACTTACAAACATAAGTTTTTTGACTTTTAAGGCATTTTTCAGCTCGATAATGCCATCGTAAGCATGTCAACATTGAAGTATTTGAAAAAATTTGAACGATTTTCTGTCGAATAAAGTCTATTCGAAGTGTTTAGCGTTACTACACAGCAAGTTACGATCATTTAATGATAATTTCTTCTAGGTTTTGAGCAATTTCTAATATGAACGAAGATTTCAATGTTTAAATGTGCATTTACAGTATGCATCTAAACTAGTAAACACATATACATAGAAGTGCAAAACTTTGCACTTACGATCCATGTCGAAACACTCAGCATTTCGTAAGAAATCGGTTGTTTTTGCGCACTAGTCTTGTGATGCACTTTCGAAACCGTAAACATGTCAACATGTAGCATGTGCTCGGCAGAGCTGCTTGCTCTATACCATGTACGGTATCGTTTACAATGTATTCTATTGTTATGCAGTGTCTTGTACTCTCCCTGTTTAGGAAGAGATTTCCAAAATTTTATCAGACCACAATCATTTGATTGAGTCAGATCTAGAAAATACCTCAAACTTGGGTAATTAAACCGTCGACGTTATCGTCCTAGCGAACGACTAGTTGCAGCACGTCCTACTGCACGCATATTTGCAGGTATGCCTTACCTGGACATTTGCTAAGTGTCTATGAAGCAATTTTCACTTACAAACATAAGTTTTTTGACTTTCAAGGCATTTTTCAGCTCGATAATGCCATCGTAAGCATGTCAACATTGAAGTATTTGAAAAAATTTGAACGATTTTCTGTCGAATAAAGTCTATTCGAAGTGTTTAGCGTTACTACACAGCAAGTTACGATCATTTAATGATAATTTCTTCTAGGTTTTGAGCAATTTCTAATATGAACGAAGATTTCAATGTTTAAATGTGCATTTACAGTATGCATCTAAACTAGTAAACACATATACATAGAAGTGCAAAACTTTGCACTTACGATCCATGTCGAAACACTCAGCATTTCGTAAGAAATCGGTTGTTTTTGCGCACTAGTCTTGTGATGCACTTTCGAAACCGTAAACATGTCAACATGTAGCATGTGCTCGGCAGAGCTGCTTGCTCTATACCATGTACGGTATCGTTTACAATGTATTCTATTGTTATGCAGTGTCTTGTACTCTCCCTGTTTAGGAAGAGATTTCCAAAATTTTATCAGACCACAATCATTTGATTGAGTCAGATCTAGAAAATACCTCAAACTTGGGTAATTAAACCGTCGACGTTATCGTCCTAGCGAACGACTAGTTGCAGCACGTCCTACTGCACGCATATTTGCAGGTATGCCTTACCTGGACATTTGCTAAGTGTCTATGAAGCAATTTTCACTTACAAACATAAGTTTTTTGACTTTTAAGGCATTTTTCAGCTCGATAATGCCATCGTAAGCATGTCAACATTGAAGTATTTGAAAAAATTTGAACGATTTTCTGTCGAATAAAGTCTATTCGAAGTGTTTAGCGTTACTACACAGCAAGTTACGATCATTTAATGATAATTTCTTCTAGGTTTTGAGCAATTTCTAATATGAACGAAGATTTCAATGTTTAAATGTGCATTTACAGTATGCATCTAAACTAGTAAACACATATACATAGAAGTGCAAAACTTTGCACTTACGATCCATGTCGAAACACTCAGCATTTCGTAAGAAATCGGTTGTTTTTGCGCACTAGTCTTGTGATGCACTTTCGAAACCGTAAACATGTCAACATGTAGCATGTGCTCGGCAGAGCTGCTTGCTCTATACCATGTACGGTATCGTTTACAATGTATTCTATTGTTATGCAGTGTCTTGTACTCTCCCTGTTTAGGAAGAGATTTCCAAAATTTTATCAGACCACAATCATTTGATTGAGTCAGATCTAGAAAATACCTCAAACTTGGGTAATTAAACCGTCGACGTTATCGTCCTAGCGAACGACTAGTTGCAGCACGTCCTACTGCACGCATATTTGCAGGTATGCCTTACCTGGACATTTGCTAAGTGTCTATGAAGCAATTTTCACTTACAAACATAAGTTTTTTGACTTTTAAGGCATTTTTCAGCTCGATAATGCCATCGTAAGCATGTCAACATTGAAGTATTTGAAAAAATTTGAACGATTTTCTGTCGAATAAAGTCTATTCGAAGTGTTTAGCGTTACTACACAGCAAGTTACGATCATTTAATGATAATTTCTTCTAGGTTTTGAGCAATTTCTAATATGAACGAAGATTTCAATGTTTAAATGTGCATTTACAGTATGCATCTAAACTAGTAAACACATATACATAGAAGTGCAAAACTTTGCACTTACGATCCATGTCGAAACACTCAGCATTTCGTAAGAAATCGGTTGTTTTTGCGCACTAGTCTTGTGATGCACTTTCGAAACCGTAAACATGTCAACATGTAGCATGTGCTCGGCAGAGCTGCTTGCTCTATACCATGTACGGTATCGTTTACAATGTATTCTATTGTTATGCAGTGTCTTGTACTCTCCCTGTTTAGGAAGAGATTTCCAAAATTTTATCAGACCACAATCATTTGATTGAGTCAGATCTAGAAAATACCTCAAACTTGGGTAATTAAACCGTCGACGTTATCGTCCTAGCGAACGACTAGTTGCAGCACGTCCTACTGCACGCATATTTGCAGGTATGCCTTACCTGGACATTTGCTAAGTGTCTATGAAGCAATTTTCACTTACAAACATAAGTTTTTTGACTTTTAAGGCATTTTTCAGCTCGATAATGCCATCGTAAGCATGTCAACATTGAAGTATTTGAAAAAATTTGAACGATTTTCTGTCGAATAAAGTCTATTCGAAGTGTTTAGCGTTACTACACAGCAAGTTACGATCATTTAATGATAATTTCTTCTAGGTTTTGAGCAATTTCTAATATGAACGAAGATTTCAATGTTTAAATGTGCATTTACAGTATGCATCTAAACTAGTAAACACATATACATAGAAGTGCAAAACTTTGCACTTACGATCCATGTCGAAACACTCAGCATTTCGTAAGAAATCGGTTGTTTTTGCGCACTAGTCTTGTGATGCACTTTCGAAACCGTAAACATGTCAACATGTAGCATGTGCTCGGCAGAGCTGCTTGCTCTATACCATGTACGGTATCGTTTACAATGTATTCTATTGTTATGCAGTGTCTTGTACTCTCCCTGTTTAGGAAGAGATTTCCAAAATTTTATCAGACCACAATCATTTGATTGAGTCAGATCTAGAAAATACCTCAAACTTGGGTAATTAAACCGTCGACGTTATCGTCCTAGCGAACGACTAGTTGCAGCACGTCCTACTGCACGCATATTTGCAGGTATGCCTTACCTGGACATTTGCTAAGTGTCTATGAAGCAATTTTCACTTACAAACATAAGTTTTTTGACTTTTAAGGCATTTTTCAGCTCGATAATGCCATCGTAAGCATGTCAACATTGAAGTATTTGAAAAAATTTGAACGATTTTCTGTCGAATAAAGTCTATTCGAAGTGTTTAGCGTTACTACACAGCAAGTTACGATCATTTAATGATAATTTCTTCTAGGTTTTGAGCAATTTCTAATATGAACGAAGATTTCAATGTTTAAATGTGCATTTACAGTATGCATCTAAACTAGTAAACACATATACATAGAAGTGCAAAACTTTGCACTTACGATCCATGTCGAAACACTCAGCATTTCGTAAGAAATCGGTTGTTTTTGCGCACTAGTCTTGTGATGCACTTTCGAAACCGTAAACATGTCAACATGTAGCATGTGCTCGGCAGAGCTGCTTGCTCTATACCATGTACGGTATCGTTTACAATGTATTCTATTGTTATGCAGTGTCTTGTACTCTCCCTGTTTAGGAAGAGATTTCCAAAATTTTATCAGACCACAATCATTTGATTGAGTCAGATCTAGAAAATACCTCAAACTTGGGTAATTAAACCGTCGACGTTATCGTCCTAGCGAACGACTAGTTGCAGCACGTCCTACTGCACGCATATTTGCAGGTATGCCTTACCTGGACATTTGCTAAGTGTCTATGAAGCAATTTTCACTTACAAACATAAGTTTTTTGACTTTTAAGGCATTTTTCAGCTCGATAATGCCATCGTAAGCATGTCAACATTGAAGTATTTGAAAAAATTTGAACGATTTTCTGTCGAATAAAGTCTATTCGAAGTGTTTAGCGTTACTACACAGCAAGTTACGATCATTTAATGATAATTTCTTCTAGGTTTTGAGCAATTTCTAATATGAACGAAGATTTCAATGTTTAAATGTGCATTTACAGTATGCATCTAAACTAGTAAACACATATACATAGAAGTGCAAAACTTTGCACTTACGATCCATGTCGAAACACTCAGCATTTCGTAAGAAATCGGTTGTTTTTGCGCACTAGTCTTGTGATGCACTTTCGAAACCGTAAACATGTCAACATGTAGCATGTGCTCGGCAGAGCTGCTTGCTCTATACCATGTACGGTATCGTTTACAATGTATTCTATTGTTATGCAGTGTCTTGTACTCTCCCTGTTTAGGAAGAGATTTCCAAAATTTTATCAGACCACAATCATTTGATTGAGTCAGATCTAGAAAATACCTCAAACTTGGGTAATTAAACCGTCGACGTTATCGTCCTAGCGAACGACTAGTTGCAGCACGTCCTACTGCACGCATATTTGCAGGTATGCCTTACCTGGACATTTGCTAAGTGTCTATGAAGCAATTTTCACTTACAAACATAAGTTTTTTGACTTTTAAGGCATTTTTCAGCTCGATAATGCCATCGTAAGCATGTCAACATTGAAGTATTTGAAAAAATTTGAACGATTTTCTGTCGAATAAAGTCTATTCGAAGTGTTTAGCGTTACTACACAGCAAGTTACGATCATTTAATGATAATTTCTTCTAGGTTTTGAGCAATTTCTAATATGAACGAAGATTTCAATGTTTAAATGTGCATTTACAGTATGCATCTAAACTAGTAAACACATATACATAGAAGTGCAAAACTTTGCACTTACGATCCATGTCGAAACACTCAGCATTTCGTAAGAAATCGGTTGTTTTTGCGCACTAGTCTTGTGATGCACTTTCGAAACCGTAAACATGTCAACATGTAGCATGTGCTCGGCAGAGCTGCTTGCTCTATACCATGTACGGTATCGTTTACAATGTATTCTATTGTTATGCAGTGTCTTGTACTCTCCCTGTTTAGGAAGAGATTTCCAAAATTTTATCAGACCACAATCATTTGATTGAGTCAGATCTAGAAAATACCTCAAACTTGGGTAATTAAACCGTCGACGTTATCGTCCTAGCGAACGACTAGTTGCAGCACGTCCTACTGCACGCATATTTGCAGGTATGCCTTACCTGGACATTTGCTAAGTGTCTATGAAGCAATTTTCACTTACAAACATAAGTTTTTTGACTTTTAAGGCATTTTTCAGCTCGATAATGCCATCGTAAGCATGTCAACATTGAAGTATTTGAAAAAATTTGAACGATTTTCTGTCGAATAAAGTCTATTCGAAGTGTTTAGCGTTACTACACAGCAAGTTACGATCATTTAATGATAATTTCTTCTAGGTTTTGAGCAATTTCTAATATGAACGAAGATTTCAATGTTTAAATGTGCATTTACAGTATGCATCTAAACTAGTAAACACATATACATAGAAGTGCAAAACTTTGCACTTACGATCCATGTCGAAACACTCAGCATTTCGTAAGAAATCGGTTGTTTTTGCGCACTAGTCTTGTGATGCACTTTCGAAACCGTAAACATGTCAACATGTAGCATGTGCTCGGCAGAGCTGCTTGCTCTATACCATGTACGGTATCGTTTACAATGTATTCTATTGTTATGCAGTGTCTTGTACTCTCCCTGTTTAGGAAGAGATTTCCAAAATTTTATCAGACCACAATCATTTGATTGAGTCAGATCTAGAAAATACCTCAAACTTGGGTAATTAAACCGTCGACGTTATCGTCCTAGCGAACGACTAGTTGCAGCACGTCCTACTGCACGCATATTTGCAGGTATGCCTTACCTGGACATTTGCTAAGTGTCTATGAAGCAATTTTCACTTACAAACATAAGTTTTTTGACTTTTAAGGCATTTTTCAGCTCGATAATGCCATCGTAAGCATGTCAACATTGAAGTATTTGAAAAAATTTGAACGATTTTCTGTCGAATAAAGTCTATTCGAAGTGTTTAGCGTTACTACACAGCAAGTTACGATCATTTAATGATAATTTCTTCTAGGTTTTGAGCAATTTCTAATATGAACGAAGATTTCAATGTTTAAATGTGCATTTACAGTATGCATCTAAACTAGTAAACACATATACATAGAAGTGCAAAACTTTGCACTTACGATCCATGTCGAAACACTCAGCATTTCGTAAGAAATCGGTTGTTTTTGCGCACTAGTCTTGTGATGCACTTTCGAAACCGTAAACATGTCAACATGTAGCATGTGCTCGGCAGAGCTGCTTGCTCTATACCATGTACGGTATCGTTTACAATGTATTCTATTGTTATGCAGTGTCTTGTACTCTCCCTGTTTAGGAAGAGATTTCCAAAATTTTATCAGACCACAATCATTTGATTGAGTCAGATCTAGAAAATACCTCAAACTTGGGTAATTAAACCGTCGACGTTATCGTCCTAGCGAACGACTAGTTGCAGCACGTCCTACTGCACGCATATTTGCAGGTATGCCTTACCT
>CATQJL010000038.1:0-30454 GCA_958299035.1 Cylicocyclus nassatus
TTGAGACTGATCCAAAACAAGCTGTACTTGATGGTCTTATTGGACTACATTCACTTCCAACACTTATTAAAGCAAGAAAGATATATTCATCATTAAAGAAAGCTGAATTATTTGTGGTAGAAAGTGTTATTGGATATATGGTAAACCTAGAATTGGTAAATCATATCTTGTTAGAAAAGCATTTGATTCAGTATACTTTAAGGCTCAGAATAAGTGGTTTGATGGATATTCAGGAGAAGATGTTGTACTTATTGATGACTTTGATAAAGGAGGTTCTATTCTATCACATTACTTGAAGATATGGGCTGACTCATACAAGTTTGTAGCTGAAGTAAAAGGAGCTATTGTATATCCATTGTATACAACATTAGTTATAACAAGTAACTATCTTCCTGAAGAGATATTTGAAGGTGACTATGAATTACTTGAAGCTATTAGAAGTAGATTTGTCACAATACATATGACTGATAGAGATCAACAAGACAAGATAATAGAGATAATGAAGAACAAGAAAGGAGATGAAGGTGGTCTTATGAAAGAAGTAGACGACATTGTCTGATACAAAGATATTATCTTTAAATTACGGAAGTAATTTTTTTGTTAAAAACAAACAAGTTAATAATTCCTAAACCACCAATAAATTATTGCATACTTATTTTATTAAGAAATAAGTAATTAAAAATTGAAGAAGAAGAGGAAGTCGTCGTCGCCATATTTGTTAAAAGATAGGGTGGGAATAAAATAGTTAATTAAAAAGAGTTAATTAATTAATTATTAAGATTAGTATTTTATAAATAACTTATAAATATTTTAATATATTTAATTGTATTTAATTAAAATTAATTTCTATTTTTTTTAATTATTTTTTTTATTTCCTTTTTTATTAATTAATTATTTATTAATTATTTATCCAATCCCCAATTTCCAATCCCCATTAATTTCTATTTTTTTTAATATATTTTTTATCTGGATTTTTTCGTTGTGGCTTTTTCGCTCCGGGTTTAACAAACCTCCGCTCATTGTGAGGGGGGAAGCACGCAAGCGTGCGACATAGTTATTCGCTTCGCTTTTGCTTTCCCCCCCTCACACTCCCCCCTGTGAATTAAAGTGAATTAAAGGAAAAAGTTAATATATTAATTAATTATTTGGATATGTTAATTATTTTTTAGTAATTACTTATAAAAGATACTAATAATATTTTTTCATAAATTAAAATAAAGATATATTATTAATTATTTTTATATAACTATTATTAATATATAAGTTTTAATTGAATCCCCAAAAAGATATTTTTATATATTATTAAAAGATATTATTATTATTTATTATAATATAAGATATTATTAATTGAAAAAATAAATATAAGATATTTAATTATTTTGACTAGGTTTTGACTCGGCCAATGACCCCAAGGCCGCCTTGTAGACCCAGCATAAAACCTAGTCTAGGCCGAACCATTTATAATAGAGTAACCCAGTTGACCTCGGTTTTCTAGCCTGGGTTAAAAGAATACAGACCCAGGCAAAACACGCGGTTTCTATAATAAAATATATATATATGTGTTAAAGCCTATACATTTTCATATTCGTGGTGGCCGATCCCCATTAATTAATTTTGAAGGTTATTGATTATTTTTATATTGAAAATAATAATTATTTTTATAATATATTTAAATTATTAGAATTAATTAGTCATTTTAAATTATTAATAACTTATTCGGCCAATGACCCCAAGGCCGCCTTGTAGACCCAGCATAAAACCTAGTCTAGGCCGAACCATTTATAATAGAGTAACCCAGTGACCTCGGTTTTCTAGCCTGGGTTAAAAGAATACAGACCCAGGCAAAACACGCGGTTTCTATAATAAAATATATATATATGTGTTAAAGCCTATACATTTTCATATTCGTGGTGGCCGATCCCCATTAATTATTTTTTTCTAGTCTATTGAAAATATTAATTATTTATTTGACATTTTTGTCAATAATAACAATTAGGATTTCTTATTATTTGTTGAGCAAAAGTATATAAGCTAATATTTACCTTTTGCGAAACAAATAAAAATGGACCCTCTTGCAAATAAGTTCCTTCATCACAAGAGGTATAGATCTGATAATAAAGCTAAAGGCTGGTTCTGCACTTGGCCAAAATGTACTTTATCAAAAGAGACTGCTCTTGATATTATCAAAGGTAAATTTAATCTGAAGAATATATTATATCTGAAGAAGTACATCAGGATGGTGATCCACATCTTCATGCATTTATTAAACTTGTTGATAGAGTAAGGTTTAAATCAGATTTATTTGATTTAGGTAATTTTCATGGCAACTATCAACTGCAAAGTCCTGGAATGCTGTTAAGAAGTATGTTATGAAAGGTGATAATTATGTTGCATCATTTGAACCAATACTTAGAATTAATCAGAAAGCAAAAAGGAATAAAGAACTTCTTGAGACTGATCCAAAACAAGCTGTACTTGATGGTCTTATTGGACTACATTCACTTCCAACACTTATTAAAGCAAGAAAGATATATTCATCATTAAAGAAAGCTGAATTATTTGTTGGTAGAAAGTGTTATTGGATATATGGTAAACCTAGAATTGGTAAATCATATCTTGTTAGAAAAGCATTTGATTCAGTATACTTTAAGGCTCAGAATAAGTGGTTTGATGGATATTCAGGAGAAGATGTTGTACTTATTGATGACTTTGATAAAGGAGGTTCTATTCTATCACATTACTTGAAGATATGGGCTGACTCATACAAGTTTGTAGCTGAAGTAAAAGGAGCTATTGTATATCCATTGTATACAACATTAGTTTATAACAAGTAACTATCTTCCTGAAGAGATATTTGAAGGTGACTATGAATTACTTGAAGCTATTAGAAGTAGATTTGTCACAATACATATGACTGATAGAGATCAACAAGACAAGATAATAGAGATAATGAAGAACAAGAAAGGAGATGAAGGTGGTCTTATGAAAGAAGTAGACGACATTGTCTGATACAAAGATATTATCTTTAAATTACGGAAGTAATTTTTTTGTTAAAAACAAACAAGTTAATAATTCCTAAACCACCAATAAATTATTGCATACTTATTTTATTAAGAAATAAGTAATTAAAAATTGAAGAAGAAGAGGAAGTCGTCGTCGCCATATTTGTTAAAAGATAGGGTGGGAATAAAATAGTTAATTAAAAAGAGTTAATTAATTAATTATTAAGATTAGTATTTTATAAATAACTTATAAATATTTTAATATATTTAATTGTATTTAATTAAAATTAATTTCTATTTTTTTTAATTATTTTTTTTATTTCCTTTTTTATTAATTAATTATTTATTAATTATTTATCCAATCCCCAATTTCCAATCCCCATTAATTTCTATTTTTTTTAATATATTTTTTTATCTGGATTTTTTCGTTGTGGCTTTTTCGCTCCGGGTTTAACAAACCTCCGCTCATTGTGAGGGGGGAAGCACGCAAGCGTGCGACATAGTTATTCGCTTCGCTTTTGCTTTCCCCCCCTCACACTCCCCCCTGTGAATTAAAGTGAATTAAAGGAAAAAGTTAATATATTAATTAATTATTTGGATATGTTAATTATTTTTTAGTAATTACTTATAAAAGATACTAATAATATTTTTCATAAATTAAAATAAAGATATATTATTAATTATTTTTATATAACTATTATTAATATATAAGTTTTAATTGAATCCCCAAAAAGATATTTTTATATATTATTAAAAGATATTATTATTATTTATTATAATATAAGATATTATTAATTGAAAAAATAAATATAAGATATTTAATTATTTTGACTAGGTTTTGACTCGGCCAATGACCCCAAGGCCGCCTTGTAGACCCAGCATAAAACCTAGTCTAGGCCGAACCATTTATAATAGAGTAACCCAGTTGACCTCGGTTTTCTAGCCTGGGTTAAAAGAATACAGACCCAGGCAAAACACGCGGTTTCTATAATAAAATATATATATATGTGTTAAAGCCTATACATTTTCATATTCGTGGTGGCCGATCCCCATTAATTAATTTTGAAGGTTATTGATTATTTTTATATTGAAAATAATAATTATTTTTATAATATATTTAAATTATTAGAATTAATTAGTCATTTTAAATTATTAATAACTTATTCGGCCAATGACCCCAAGGCCGCCTTGTAGACCCAGCATAAAACCTAGTCTAGGCCGAACCATTTATAATAGAGTAACCCAGTTGACCTCGGTTTTCTAGCCTGGGTTAAAAGAATACAGACCCAGGCAAAACACGCGGTTTCTATAATAAAATATATATATATGTGTTAAAGCCTATACATTTTTCATATTCGTGGTGGCCGATCCCCATTAATTATTTTTTTCTAGTCTATTGAAAATATTAATTATTTATTTGACATTTTTGTCAATAATAACAATTAGGATTTCTTATTATTTGTTGAGCAAAAGTATATAAGCTAATATTACCTTTTGCGAAACAAATAAAAATGGACCCTCTTGCAAATAAGTTCCTTCATCACAAGAGGTATAGATCTGATAATAAAGCTAAAGGCTGGTTCTGCACTTGGCCAAAATGTACTTTATCAAAAGAGACTGCTCTTGATATTATCAAAGGTAAATTTAATCTTGAAGAATATATTATATCTGAAGAAGTACATCAGGATGGTGATCCACATCTTCATGCATTTATTAAACTTGTTGATAGAGTAAGGTTTAAATCAGATTTATTTGATTTAGGTAATTTTTCATGGCAACTATCAACCTGCAAAGTCCTGGAATGCTGTTAAGAAGTATGTTATGAAAGGTGATAATTATGTTGCATCATTTGAACCAATACTTAGAATTAATCAGAAAGCAAAAAGGAATAAAGAACTTCTTGAGACTGATCCAAAACAAGCTGTACTTGATGGTCTTATTGGACTACATTCACTTCCAACACTTATTAAAGCAAGAAAGATATATTCATCATTAAAGAAAGCTGAATTATTTGTTGGTAGAAAGTGTTATTGGATATATGGTAAACCTAGAATTGGTAAATCATATCTTGTTAGAAAAGCATTTGATTCAGTATACTTTAAGGCTCAGAATAAGTGGTTTGATGGATATTCAGGAGAAGATGTTGTACTTATTGATGACTTTGATAAAGGAGGTTCTATTCTATCACATTACTTGAAGATATGGGCTGACTCATACAAGTTTGTAGCTGAAGTAAAAGGAGCTATTGTATATCCATTGTATACAACATTAGTTATAACAAGTAACTATCTTCCTGAAGAGATATTTGAAGGTGACTATGAATTACTTGAAGCTATTAGAAGTAGATTTGTCACAATACATATGACTGATAGAGATCAACAAGACAAGATAATAGAGATAATGAAGAACAAGAAAGGAGATGAAGGTGGTCTTATGAAAGAAGTAGACGACATTGTCTGATACAAAGATATTATCTTTAAATTACGGAAGTAATTTTTTTGTTAAAAACAAACAAGTTAATAATTCCTAAACCACCAATAAAATTATTGCATACTTATTTTATTAAGAAATAAGTAATTAAAAATTGAAGAAGAAGAGGAAGTCGTCGTCGCCATATTTGTTAAAAGATAGGGTGGGAATAAAATAGTTAATTAAAAAGAGTTAATTAATTAATTATTAAGATTAGTATTTTATAAATAACTTATAAATATTTTAATATATTTAATTGTATTTAATTAAAATTAATTTCTATTTTTTTTAATTATTTTTTTTATTTCCTTTTTTATTAATTAATTATTTATTAATTATTTATCCAATCCCCAATTTCCAATCCCCATTAATTTCTATTTTTTTTAATATATTTTTTATCTGGATTTTTTCGTTGTGGCTTTTCGCTCCGGGTTTAACAAACCTCCGCTCATTGTGAGGGGGGAAGCACGCAAGCGTGCGACATAGTTATTCGCTTCGCTTTTGCTTTCCCCCCCTCACACTCCCCCCTGTGAATTAAAGTGAATTAAAGGAAAAAGTTAATATATTAATTAATTATTTGGATATGTTAATTATTTTTTAGTAATTACTTATAAAAGATACTAATAATATTTTTCATAAATTAAAATAAAGATATATTATTAATTATTTTTATATAACTATTATTAATATATAAGTTTTAATTGAATCCCCAAAAAGATATTTTTATATATTATTAAAAGATATTATTATTATTTATTATAATATAAGATATTATTAATTGAAAAAATAAATATAAGATATTTAATTATTTTGACTAGGTTTTGACTCGGCCAATGACCCCAAGGCCGCCTTGTAGACCCAGCATAAAACCTAGTCTAGGCCGAACCATTTATAATAGAGTAACCCAGTTGACCTCGGTTTTCTAGCCTGGGTTAAAAGAATACAGACCCAGGCAAAACACGCGGTTTCTATAATAAAATATATATATATGTGTTAAAGCCTATACATTTTCATATTCGTGGTGGCCGATCCCCATTAATTAATTTTGAAGGTTATTGATTATTTTTATATTGAAAATAATAATTATTTTTATAATATATTTAAATTATTAGAATTAATTAGTCATTTTAAATTATTAATAACTTATTCGGCCAATGACCCCAAGGCCGCCTTGTAGACCCAGCATAAAACCTAGTCTAGGCCGAACCATTTATAATAGAGTAACCCAGTTGACCTCGGTTTTCTAGCCTGGTTAAAAGAATACAGACCCAGGCAAAACACGCGGTTTCTATAATAAAATATATATATATGTGTTAAAGCCTATACATTTTCATATTCGTGGTGGCCGATCCCCATTAATTATTTTTTTCTAGTCTATTGAAAATATTAATTATTTATTTGACATTTTTGTCAATAATAACAATTAGGATTTCTTATTATTTGTTGAGCAAAAGTATATAAGCTAATATTACCTTTTGCGAAACAAATAAAAATGGACCCTCTTGCAAATAAGTTCCTTCATCACAAGAGGTATAGATCTGATAATAAAGCTAAAGGCTGGTTCTGCACTTGGCCA
Source organism: Cylicocyclus nassatus (assembly GCA_958299035.1). Lineage (NCBI taxonomy): Eukaryota > Metazoa > Nematoda > Chromadorea > Rhabditida > Strongylidae > Cylicocyclus > Cylicocyclus nassatus. Next base: position 7,048 of record CATQJL010000038.1, read on the forward strand.
AAATGTACTTTATCAAAAGAGACTGCTCTTGATATTATCAAAGGTAAATTTAATCTTGAAGAATATATTATATCTGAAGAAGTACATCAGGATGGTGATCCACATCTTCATGCATTTATTAAACTTGTTGATAGAGTAAGGTTTAAATCAGATTTATTTGATTTAGGTAATTTTCATGGCAACTATCAACCTGCAAAGTCCTGGAATGCTGTTAAGAAGTATGTTATGAAAGGTGATAATTATGTTGCATCATTTGAACCAATACTTAGAATTAATCAGAAAGCAAAAAGGAATAAAGAACTTCTTGAGACTGATCCAAAACAAGCTGTACTTGATGGTCTTATTGGACTACATTCACTTCCAACACTTATTAAAGCAAGAAAGATATATTCATCATTAAAGAAAGCTGAATTATTTGTTGGTAGAAAGTGTTATTGGATATATGGTAAACCTAGAATTGGTAAATCATATCTTGTTAGAAAAGCATTTGATTCAGTATACTTTAAGGCTCAGAATAAGTGGTTTGATGGATATTCAGGAGAAGATGTTGTACTTATTGATGACTTTGATAAAGGGAGGTTCTATTCTATCACATTACTTGAAGATATGGGGCTGACTCATACAAGTTTGTAGCTGAAGTAAAAGGAGCTATTGTATATCCATTGTATACAACATTAGTTATAACAAGTAACTATCTTCCTGAAGAGATATTTGAAGGTGACTATGAATTACTTGAAGCTATTAGAAGTAGATTTGTCACAATACATATGACTGATAGAGATCAACAAGACAAGATAATAGAGATAATGAAGAACAAGAAAGGAGATGAAGGTGGTCTTATGAAAGAAGTAGACGACATTGTCTGATACAAAGATATTATCTTTAAATTACGGAAGTAATTTTTTTTGTTAAAAACAAACAAGTTAATAATTCCTAAACCACCAATAAATTATTGCATACTTATTTTATTAGAAATAAGTAATTAAAAATTGAAGAAGAAGAGGAAGTCGTCGTCGCCATATTTGTTAAAAGATAGGGTGGGAATAAAATAGTTAATTAAAAAGAGTTAATTAATTAATTATTAAGATTAGTATTTTATAAATAACTTATAAATATTTTAATATATTTAATTGTATTTAATTAAAATTAATTTCTATTTTTTTTAATTATTTTTTTTATTTCCTTTTTTATTAATTAATTATTTATTAATTATTTATCCAATCCCCAATTTCCAATCCCCATTAATTTCTATTTTTTTTAATATATTTTTTATCTGGATTTTTTCGTTGTGGCTTTTTCGCTCCGGGTTTAACAAACCTCCGCTCATTGTGAGGGGGGAAGCACGCAAGCGTGCGACATAGTTATTCGCTTCGCTTTTGCTTTCCCCCCCTCACACTCCCCCCTGTGAATTAAAGTGAATTAAAGGAAAAAGTTAATATATTAATTAATTATTTGGATATGTTAATTATTTTTTAGTAATTACTTATAAAAGATACTAATAATATTTTTCATAAATTAAAATAAAGATATATTATTAATTATTTTTATATAACTATTATTAATATATAAGTTTTAATTGAATCCCCAAAAAGATATTTTTATATATTATTAAAAGATATTATTATTATTTATTATAATATAAGATATTATTAATTGAAAAAATAAATATAAGATATTTAATTATTTTGACTAGGTTTTGACTCGGCCAATGACCCCAAGGCCGCCTTGTAGACCCAGCATAAAACCTAGTCTAGGCCGAACCATTTATAATAGAGTAACCCAGTTGACCTCGGTTTTCTAGCCTGGGTTAAAAGAATACAGACCCAGGCAAAACACGCGGTTTCTATAATAAAATATATATATATGTGTTAAAGCCTATACATTTTCATATTCGTGGTGGCCGATCCCCATTAATTAATTTTGAAGGTTATTGATTATTTTTATATTGAAAATAATAATTATTTTTATAATATATTTAAATTATTAGAATTAATTAGTCATTTTAAATTATTAATAACTTATTCGGCCAATGACCCCAAGGCCGCCTTGTAGACCAGCATAAAACCTAGTCTAGGCCGAACCATTTATAATAGAGTAACCCAGTTGACCTCGGTTTTCTAGCCTGGGTTAAAAGAATACAGACCCAGGCAAAACACGCGGTTTCTATAATAAAATATATATATATGTGTTAAAGCCTATACATTTTCATATTCGTGGTGGCCGATCCCCATTAATTATTTTTTTCTAGTCTATTGAAAATATTAATTATTTATTTGACATTTTTGTCAATAATAACAATTAGGATTTCTTATTATTTGTTGAGCAAAAGTATATAAGCTAATATTACCTTTTGCGAAACAAATAAAAATGGACCCTCTTGCAAATAAGTTCCTTCATCACAAGAGGTATAGATCTGATAATAAAGCTAAAGGCTGGTTCTGCACTTGGCCAAAATGTACTTTATCAAAAGAGACTGCTCTTGATATTATCAAAGGTAAATTTAATCTTGAAGAATATATTATATCTGAAGAAGTACATCAGGATGGTGATCCACATCTTCATGCATTTATTAAACTTGTTGATAGAGTAAGGTTTAAATCAGATTTATTTGATTTAGGTAATTTTCATGGCAACTATCAACCTGCAAAGTCCTGGAATGCTGTTAAGAAGTATGTTATGAAAGGTGATAATTATGTTGCATCATTTGAACCAATACTTAGAATTAATCAGAAAGCAAAAAGGAATAAAGAACTTCTTGAGACTGATCCAAAACAAGCTGTACTTGATGGTCTTATTGGACTACATTCACTTCCAACACTTATTAAAGCAAGAAAGATATATTCATCATTAAAGAAAGCTGAATTATTTGTTGGTAGAAAGTGTTATTGGATATATGGTAAACCTAGAATTGGTAAATCATATCTTGTTAGAAAAGCATTTGATTCAGTATACTTTAAGGCTCAGAATAAGTGGTTTGATGGATATTCAGGAGAAGATGTTGTACTTATTGATGACTTTGATAAAGGAGGTTCTATTCTATCACATTACTTGAAGATATGGGCTGACTCATACAAGTTTGTAGCTGAAGTAAAAGGAGCTATTGTATATCCATTGTATACAACATTAGTTATAACAAGTAACTATCTTCCTGAAGAGATATTTGAAGGTGACTATGAATTACTTGAAGCTATTAGAAGTAGATTTGTCACAATACATATGACTGATAGAGATCAACAAGACAAGATAATAGAGATAATGAAGAACAAGAAAGGAGATGAAGGTGGTCTTATGAAAGAAGTAGACGACATTGTCTGATACAAAGATATTATCTTTAAATTACGGAAGTAATTTTTTTGTTAAAAACAAACAAGTTAATAATTCCTAAACCACCAATAAATTATTGCATACTTATTTTATTAAGAAATAAGTAATTAAAAATTGAAGAAGAAGAGGAAGTCGTCGTCGCCATATTTGTTAAAAGATAGGGTGGGAATAAAATAGTTAATTAAAAAGAGTTAATTAATTAATTATTAAGATTAGTATTTTATAAATAACTTATAAATATTTTAATATATTTAATTGTATTTAATTAAAATTAATTTCTATTTTTTTTAATTATTTTTTTTATTTCCTTTTTTATTAATTAATTATTTATTAATTATTTATCCAATCCCCAATTTCCAATCCCCATTAATTTCTATTTTTTTTAATATATTTTTTATCTGGATTTTTTCGTTGTGGCTTTTTCGCTCCGGGTTTAACAAACCTCCGCTCATTGTGAGGGGGGAAGCACGCAAGCGTGCGACATAGTTATTCGCTTCGCTTTTGCTTTCCCCCCCTCACACTCCCCCCTGTGAATTAAAGTGAATTAAAGGAAAAAGTTAATATATTAATTAATTATTTGGATATGTTAATTATTTTTTAGTAATTACTTATAAAAGATACTAATAATATTTTTCATAAATTAAAATAAAGATATATTATTAATTATTTTTATATAACTATTATTAATATATAAGTTTTAATTGAATCCCCAAAAAGATATTTTTATATATTATTAAAAGATATTATTATTATTTATTATAATATAAGATATTATTAATTGAAAAAATAAATATAAGATATTTAATTATTTTGACTAGGTTTTGACTCGGCCAATGACCCCAAGGCCGCCTTGTAGACCCAGCATAAAACCTAGTCTAGGCCGAACCATTTATAATAGAGTAACCCAGTTGACCTCGGTTTTCTAGCCTGGGTTAAAAGAATACAGACCCAGGCAAAACACGCGGTTTCTATAATAAAATATATATATATGTGTTAAAGCCTATACATTTTCATATTCGTGGTGGCCGATCCCCATTAATTAATTTTGAAGGTTATTGATTATTTTTATATTGAAAATAATAATTATTTTTATAATATATTTAAATTATTAGAATTAATTAGTCATTTTAAATTATTAATAACTTATTCGGCCAATGACCCCAAGGCCGCCTTGTAGACCCAGCATAAAACCTAGTCTAGGCCGAACCATTTATAATAGAGTAACCCAGTTGACCTCGGTTTTCTAGCCTGGGTTAAAAGAATACAGACCCAGGCAAAACACGCGGTTTCTATAATAAAATATATATATATGTGTTAAAGCCTATACATTTTCATATTCGTGGTGGCCGATCCCCATTAATTATTTTTTTCTAGTCTATTGAAAATATTAATTATTTATTTGACATTTTTGTCAATAATAACAATTAGGATTTCTTATTATTTGTTGAGCAAAAGTATATAAGCTAATATTACCTTTTGCGAAACAAATAAAAATGGACCCTCTTGCAAATAAGTTCCTTCATCACAAGAGGTATAGATCTGATAATAAAGCTAAAGGCTGGTTCTGCACTTGGCCAAAATGTACTTTATCAAAAGAGACTGCTCTTGATATTATCAAAGGTAAATTTAATCTTGAAGAATATATTATATCTGAAGAAGTACATCAGGATGGTGATCCACATCTTCATGCATTTATTAAACTTGTTGATAGAGTAAGGTTTAAATCAGATTTATTTGATTTAGGTAATTTTCATGGCAACTATCAACCTGCAAAGTCCTGGAATGCTGTTAAGAAGTATGTTATGAAAGGTGATAATTATGTTGCATCATTTGAACCAATACTTAGAATTAATCAGAAAGCAAAAAGGAATAAAGAACTTCTTGAGACTGATCCAAAACAAGCTGTACTTGATGGTCTTATTGGACTACATTCACTTCCAACACTTATTAAAGCAAGAAAGATATATTCATCATTAAAGAAAGCTGAATTATTTGTTGGTAGAAAGTGTTATTGGATATATGGTAAACCTAGAATTGGTAAATCATATCTTGTTAGAAAAGCATTTGATTCAGTATACTTTAAGGCTCAGAATAAGTGGTTTGATGGATATTCAGGAGAAGATGTTGTACTTATTGATGACTTTGATAAAGGAGGTTCTATTCTATCACATTACTTGAAGATATGGGCTGACTCATACAAGTTTGTAGCTGAAGTAAAAGGAGCTATTGTATATCCATTGTATACAACATTAGTTATAACAAGTAACTATCTTCCTGAAGAGATATTTGAAGGTGACTATGAATTACTTGAAGCTATTAGAAGTAGATTTGTCACAATACATATGACTGATAGAGATCAACAAGACAAGATAATAGAGATAATGAAGAACAAGAAAGGAGATGAAGGTGGTCTTATGAAAGAAGTAGACGACATTGTCTGATACAAAGATATTATCTTTAAATTACGGAAGTAATTTTTTTGTTAAAAACAAACAAGTTAATAATTCCTAAACCACCAATAAATTATTGCATACTTATTTTATTAAGAAATAAGTAATTAAAAATTGAAGAAGAAGAGGAAGTCGTCGTCGCCATATTTGTTAAAAGATAGGGTGGGAATAAAATAGTTAATTAAAAAGAGTTAATTAATTAATTATTAAGATTAGTATTTTATAAATAACTTATAAATATTTTAATATATTTAATTGTATTTAATTAAAATTAATTTCTATTTTTTTTAATTATTTTTTTTATTTCCTTTTTTATTAATTAATTATTTATTAATTATTTATCCAATCCCCAATTTCCAATCCCCATTAATTTCTATTTTTTTTAATATATTTTTTATCTGGATTTTTTCGTTGTGGCTTTTTCGCTCCGGGTTTAACAAACCTCCGCTCATTGTGAGGGGGGAAGCACGCAAGCGTGCGACATAGTTATTCGCTTCGCTTTTGCTTTCCCCCCCTCACACTCCCCCCTGTGAATTAAAGTGAATTAAAGGAAAAAGTTAATATATTAATTAATTATTTGGATATGTTAATTATTTTTTAGTAATTACTTATAAAAGATACTAATAATATTTTTCATAAATTAAAATAAAGATATATTATTAATTATTTTTATATAACTATTATTAATATATAAGTTTTAATTGAATCCCCAAAAAGATATTTTTATATATTATTAAAAGATATTATTATTATTTATTATAATATAAGATATTATTAATTGAAAAAATAAATATAAGATATTTAATTATTTTGACTAGGTTTTGACTCGGCCAATGACCCCAAGGCCGCCTTGTAGACCCAGCATAAAACCTAGTCTAGGCCGAACCATTTATAATAGAGTAACCCAGTTGACCTCGGTTTTCTAGCCTGGGTTAAAAGAATACAGACCCAGGCAAAACACGCGGTTTCTATAATAAAATATATATATATGTGTTAAAGCCTATACATTTTCATATTCGTGGTGGCCGATCCCCATTAATTAATTTTGAAGGTTATTGATTATTTTTATATTGAAAATAATAATTATTTTTATAATATATTTAAATTATTAGAATTAATTAGTCATTTTAAATTATTAATAACTTATTCGGCCAATGACCCCAAGGCCGCCTTGTAGACCCAGCATAAAACCTAGTCTAGGCCGAACCATTTATAATAGAGTAACCCAGTTGACCTCGGTTTTCTAGCCTGGGTTAAAAGAATACAGACCCAGGCAAAACACGCGGTTTCTATAATAAAATATATATATATGTGTTAAAGCCTATACATTTTCATATTCGTGGTGGCCGATCCCCATTAATTATTTTTTTCTAGTCTATTGAAAATATTAATTATTTATTTGACATTTTTGTCAATAATAACAATTAGGATTTCTTATTATTTGTTGAGCAAAAGTATATAAGCTAATATTACCTTTTGCGAAACAAATAAAAATGGACCCTCTTGCAAATAAGTTCCTTCATCACAAGAGGTATAGATCTGATAATAAAGCTAAAGGCTGGTTCTGCACTTGGCCAAAATGTACTTTATCAAAAGAGACTGCTCTTGATATTATCAAAGGTAAATTTAATCTTGAAGAATATATTATATCTGAAGAAGTACATCAGGATGGTGATCCACATCTTCATGCATTTATTAAACTTGTTGATAGAGTAAGGTTTAAATCAGATTTATTTGATTTAGGTAATTTTCATGGCAACTATCAACCTGCAAAGTCCTGGAATGCTGTTAAGAAGTATGTTATGAAAGGTGATAATTATGTTGCATCATTTGAACCAATACTTAGAATTAATCAGAAAGCAAAAAGGAATAAAGAACTTCTTGAGACTGATCCAAAACAAGCTGTACTTGATGGTCTTATTGGACTACATTCACTTCCAACACTTATTAAAGCAAGAAAGATATATTCATCATTAAAGAAAGCTGAATTATTTGTTGGTAGAAAGTGTTATTGGATATATGGTAAACCTAGAATTGGTAAATCATATCTTGTTAGAAAAGCATTTGATTCAGTATACTTTAAGGCTCAGAATAAGTGGTTTGATGGATATTCAGGAGAAGATGTTGTACTTATTGATGACTTTGATAAAGGAGGTTCTATTCTATCACATTACTTGAAGATATGGGCTGACTCATACAAGTTTGTAGCTGAAGTAAAAGGAGCTATTGTATATCCATTGTATACAACATTAGTTATAACAAGTAACTATCTTCCTGAAGAGATATTTGAAGGTGACTATGAATTACTTGAAGCTATTAGAAGTAGATTTGTCACAATACATATGACTGATAGAGATCAACAAGACAAGATAATAGAGATAATGAAGAACAAGAAAGGAGATGAAGGTGGTCTTATGAAAGAAGTAGACGACATTGTCTGATACAAAGATATTATCTTTAAATTACGGAAGTAATTTTTTTGTTAAAAACAAACAAGTTAATAATTCCTAAACCACCAATAAATTATTGCATACTTATTTTATTAAGAAATAAGTAATTAAAAATTGAAGAAGAAGAGGAAGTCGTCGTCGCCATATTTGTTAAAAGATAGGGTGGGAATAAAATAGTTAATTAAAAAGAGTTAATTAATTAATTATTAAGATTAGTATTTTATAAATAACTTATAAATATTTTAATATATTTAATTGTATTTAATTAAAATTAATTTCTATTTTTTTTAATTATTTTTTTTATTTCCTTTTTTATTAATTAATTATTTATTAATTATTTATCCAATCCCCAATTTCCAATCCCCATTAATTTCTATTTTTTTTAATATATTTTTTATCTGGATTTTTTCGTTGTGGCTTTTTCGCTCCGGGTTTAACAAACCTCCGCTCATTGTGAGGGGGGAAGCACGCAAGCGTGCGACATAGTTATTCGCTTCGCTTTTGCTTTCCCCCCCTCACACTCCCCCCTGTGAATTAAAGTGAATTAAAGGAAAAAGTTAATATATTAATTAATTATTTGGATATGTTAATTATTTTTTAGTAATTACTTATAAAAGATACTAATAATATTTTTCATAAATTAAAATAAAGATATATTATTAATTATTTTTATATAACTATTATTAATATATAAGTTTTAATTGAATCCCCAAAAAGATATTTTTATATATTATTAAAAGATATTATTATTATTTATTATAATATAAGATATTATTAATTGAAAAAATAAATATAAGATATTTAATTATTTTGACTAGGTTTTGACTCGGCCAATGACCCCAAGGCCGCCTTGTAGACCCAGCATAAAACCTAGTCTAGGCCGAACCATTTATAATAGAGTAACCCAGTTGACCTCGGTTTTCTAGCCTGGGTTAAAAGAATACAGACCCAGGCAAAACACGCGGTTTCTATAATAAAATATATATATATGTGTTAAAGCCTATACATTTTCATATTCGTGGTGGCCGATCCCCATTAATTAATTTTGAAGGTTATTGATTATTTTTATATTGAAAATAATAATTATTTTTATAATATATTTAAATTATTAGAATTAATTAGTCATTTTAAATTATTAATAACTTATTCGGCCAATGACCCCAAGGCCGCCTTGTAGACCCAGCATAAAACCTAGTCTAGGCCGAACCATTTATAATAGAGTAACCCAGTTGACCTCGGTTTTCTAGCCTGGGTTAAAAGAATACAGACCCAGGCAAAACACGCGGTTTCTATAATAAAATATATATATGTGTTAAAGCCTATACATTTTCATATTCGTGGTGGCCGATCCCCATTAATTATTTTTTTCTAGTCTATTGAAAATATTAATTATTTATTTGACATTTTTGTCAATAATAACAATTAGGATTTCTTATTATTTGTTGAGCAAAAGTATATAAGCTAATATTACCTTTTGCGAAACAAATAAAAATGGACCCTCTTGCAAATAAGTTCCTTCATCACAAGAGGTATAGATCTGATAATAAAGCTAAAGGCTGGTTCTGCACTTGGCCAAAATGTACTTTATCAAAAGAGACTGCTCTTGATATTATCAAAGGTAAATTTAATCTTGAAGAATATATTATATCTGAAGAAGTACATCAGGATGGTGATCCACATCTTCATGCATTTATTAAACTTGTTGATAGAGTAAGGTTTAAATCAGATTTATTTGATTTAGGTAATTTTCATGGCAACTATCAACCTGCAAAGTCCTGGAATGCTGTTAAGAAGTATGTTATGAAAGGTGATAATTATGTTGCATCATTTGAACCAATACTTAGAATTAATCAGAAAGCAAAAAGGAATAAAGAACTTCTTGAGACTGATCCAAAACAAGCTGTACTTGATGGTCTTATTGGACTACATTCACTTCCAACACTTATTAAAGCAAGAAAGATATATTCATCATTAAAGAAAGCTGAATTATTTGTTGGTAGAAAGTGTTATTGGATATATGGTAAACCTAGAATTGGTAAATCATATCTTGTTAGAAAAGCATTTGATTCAGTATACTTTAAGGCTCAGAATAAGTGGTTTGATGGATATTCAGGAGAAGATGTTGTACTTATTGATGACTTTGATAAAGGAGGTTCTATTCTATCACATTACTTGAAGATATGGGCTGACTCATACAAGTTTGTAGCTGAAGTAAAAGGAGCTATTGTATATCCATTGTATACAACATTAGTTATAACAAGTAACTATCTTCCTGAAGAGATATTTGAAGGTGACTATGAATTACTTGAAGCTATTAGAAGTAGATTTGTCACAATACATATGACTGATAGAGATCAACAAGACAAGATAATAGAGATAATGAAGAACAAGAAAGGAGATGAAGGTGGTCTTATGAAAGAAGTAGACGACATTGTCTGATACAAAGATATTATCTTTAAATTACGGAAGTAATTTTTTTGTTAAAAACAAACAAGTTAATAATTCCTAAACCACCAATAAATTATTGCATACTTATTTTATTAAGAAATAAGTAATTAAAAATTGAAGAAGAAGAGGAAGTCGTCGTCGCCATATTTGTTAAAAGATAGGGTGGGAATAAAATAGTTAATTAAAAAGAGTTAATTAATTAATTATTAAGATTAGTATTTTATAAATAACTTATAAATATTTTAATATATTTAATTGTATTTAATTAAAATTAATTTCTATTTTTTTTAATTATTTTTTTTATTTCCTTTTTTATTAATTAATTATTTATTAATTATTTATCCAATCCCCAATTTCCAATCCCCATTAATTTCTATTTTTTTTAATATATTTTTTATCTGGATTTTTTCGTTGTGGCTTTTTCGCTCCGGGTTTAACAAACCTCCGCTCATTGTGAGGGGGGAAGCACGCAAGCGTGCGACATAGTTATTCGCTTCGCTTTTGCTTTCCCCCCCTCACACTCCCCCCTGTGAATTAAAGTGAATTAAAGGAAAAAGTTAATATATTAATTAATTATTTGGATATGTTAATTATTTTTTAGTAATTACTTATAAAAGATACTAATAATATTTTTCATAAATTAAAATAAAGATATATTATTAATTATTTTTATATAACTATTATTAATATATAAGTTTTAATTGAATCCCCAAAAAGATATTTTTATATATTATTAAAAGATATTATTATTATTTATTATAATATAAGATATTATTAATTGAAAAAATAAATATAAGATATTTAATTATTTTGACTAGGTTTTGACTCGGCCAATGACCCCAAGGCCGCCTTGTAGACCCAGCATAAAACCTAGTCTAGGCCGAACCATTTATAATAGAGTAACCCAGTTGACCTCGGTTTTCTAGCCTGGGTTAAAAGAATACAGACCCAGGCAAAACACGCGGTTTCTATAATAAAATATATATATATGTGTTAAAGCCTATACATTTTCATATTCGTGGTGGCCGATCCCCATTAATTAATTTTGAAGGTTATTGATTATTTTTATATTGAAAATAATAATTATTTTTATAATATATTTAAATTATTAGAATTAATTAGTCATTTTAAATTATTAATAACTTATTCGGCCAATGACCCCAAGGCCGCCTTGTAGACCCAGCATAAAACCTAGTCTAGGCCGAACCATTTATAATAGAGTAACCCAGTTGACCTCGGTTTTCTAGCCTGGGTTAAAAGAATACAGACCCAGGCAAAACACGCGGTTTCTATAATAAAATATATATATATGTGTTAAAGCCTATACATTTTCATATTCGTGGTGGCCGATCCCCATTAATTATTTTTTTCTAGTCTATTGAAAATATTAATTATTTATTTGACATTTTTGTCAATAATAACAATTAGGATTTCTTATTATTTGTTGAGCAAAAGTATATAAGCTAATATTACCTTTTGCGAAACAAATAAAAATGGACCCTCTTGCAAATAAGTTCCTTCATCACAAGAGGTATAGATCTGATAATAAAGCTAAAGGCTGGTTCTGCACTTGGCCAAAATGTACTTTATCAAAAGAGACTGCTCTTGATATTATCAAAGGTAAATTTAATCTTGAAGAATATATTATATCTGAAGAAGTACATCAGGATGGTGATCCACATCTTCATGCATTTATTAAACTTGTTGATAGAGTAAGGTTTAAATCAGATTTATTTGATTTAGGTAATTTTCATGGCAACTATCAACCTGCAAAGTCCTGGAATGCTGTTAAGAAGTATGTTATGAAAGGTGATAATTATGTTGCATCATTTGAACCAATACTTAGAATTAATCAGAAAGCAAAAAGGAATAAAGAACTTCTTGAGACTGATCCAAAACAAGCTGTACTTGATGGTCTTATTGGACTACATTCACTTCCAACACTTATTAAAGCAAGAAAGATATATTCATCATTAAAGAAAGCTGAATTATTTGTTGGTAGAAAGTGTTATTGGATATATGGTAAACCTAGAATTGGTAAATCATATCTTGTTAGAAAAGCATTTGATTCAGTATACTTTAAGGCTCAGAATAAGTGGTTTGATGGATATTCAGGAGAAGATGTTGTACTTATTGATGACTTTGATAAAGGAGGTTCTATTCTATCACATTACTTGAAGATATGGGCTGACTCATACAAGTTTGTAGCTGAAGTAAAAGGAGCTATTGTATATCCATTGTATACAACATTAGTTATAACAAGTAACTATCTTCCTGAAGAGATATTTGAAGGTGACTATGAATTACTTGAAGCTATTAGAAGTAGATTTGTCACAATACATATGACTGATAGAGATCAACAAGACAAGATAATAGAGATAATGAAGAACAAGAAAGGAGATGAAGGTGGTCTTATGAAAGAAGTAGACGACATTGTCTGATACAAAGATATTATCTTTAAATTACGGAAGTAATTTTTTTGTTAAAAACAAACAAGTTAATAATTCCTAAACCACCAATAAATTATTGCATACTTATTTTATTAAGAAATAAGTAATTAAAAATTGAAGAAGAAGAGGAAGTCGTCGTCGCCATATTTGTTAAAAGATAGGGTGGGAATAAAATAGTTAATTAAAAAGAGTTAATTAATTAATTATTAAGATTAGTATTTTATAAATAACTTATAAATATTTTAATATATTTAATTGTATTTAATTAAAATTAATTTCTATTTTTTTTAATTATTTTTTTTATTTCCTTTTTTATTAATTAATTATTTATTAATTATTTATCCAATCCCCAATTTCCAATCCCCATTAATTTCTATTTTTTTTAATATATTTTTTATCTGGATTTTTTCGTTGTGGCTTTTTCGCTCCGGGTTTAACAAACCTCCGCTCATTGTGAGGGGGGAAGCACGCAAGCGTGCGACATAGTTATTCGCTTCGCTTTTGCTTTCCCCCCCTCACACTCCCCCCTGTGAATTAAAGTGAATTAAAGGAAAAAGTTAATATATTAATTAATTATTTGGATATGTTAATTATTTTTTAGTAATTACTTATAAAAGATACTAATAATATTTTTCATAAATTAAAATAAAGATATATTATTAATTATTTTTATATAACTATTATTAATATATAAGTTTTAATTGAATCCCCAAAAAGATATTTTTATATATTATTAAAAGATATTATTATTATTTATTATAATATAAGATATTATTAATTGAAAAAATAAATATAAGATATTTAATTATTTTGACTAGGTTTTGACTCGGCCAATGACCCCAAGGCCGCCTTGTAGACCCAGCATAAAACCTAGTCTAGGCCGAACCATTTATAATAGAGTAACCCAGTTGACCTCGGTTTTCTAGCCTGGGTTAAAAGAATACAGACCCAGGCAAAACACGCGGTTTCTATAATAAAATATATATATATGTGTTAAAGCCTATACATTTTCATATTCGTGGTGGCCGATCCCCATTAATTAATTTTGAAGGTTATTGATTATTTTTATATTGAAAATAATAATTATTTTTATAATATATTTAAATTATTAGAATTAATTAGTCATTTTAAATTATTAATAACTTATTCGGCCAATGACCCCAAGGCCGCCTTGTAGACCCAGCATAAAACCTAGTCTAGGCCGAACCATTTATAATAGAGTAACCCAGTTGACCTCGGTTTTCTAGCCTGGGTTAAAAGAATACAGACCCAGGCAAAACACGCGGTTTCTATAATAAAATATATATATATGTGTTAAAGCCTATACATTTTCATATTCGTGGTGGCCGATCCCCATTAATTATTTTTTTCTAGTCTATTGAAAATATTAATTATTTATTTGACATTTTTGTCAATAATAACAATTAGGATTTCTTATTATTTGTTGAGCAAAAGTATATAAGCTAATATTACCTTTTGCGAAACAAATAAAAATGGACCCTCTTGCAAATAAGTTCCTTCATCACAAGAGGTATAGATCTGATAATAAAGCTAAAGGCTGGTTCTGCACTTGGCCAAAATGTACTTTATCAAAAGAGACTGCTCTTGATATTATCAAAGGTAAATTTAATCTTGAAGAATATATTATATCTGAAGAAGTACATCAGGATGGTGATCCACATCTTCATGCATTTATTAAACTTGTTGATAGAGTAAGGTTTAAATCAGATTTATTTGATTTAGGTAATTTTCATGGCAACTATCAACCTGCAAAGTCCTGGAATGCTGTTAAGAAGTATGTTATGAAAGGTGATAATTATGTTGCATCATTTGAACCAATACTTAGAATTAATCAGAAAGCAAAAAGGAATAAAGAACTTCTTGAGACTGATCCAAAACAAGCTGTACTTGATGGTCTTATTGGACTACATTCACTTCCAACACTTATTAAAGCAAGAAAGATATATTCATCATTAAAGAAAGCTGAATTATTTGTTGGTAGAAAGTGTTATTGGATATATGGTAAACCTAGAATTGGTAAATCATATCTTGTTAGAAAAGCATTTGATTCAGTATACTTTAAGGCTCAGAATAAGTGGTTTGATGGATATTCAGGAGAAGATGTTGTACTTATTGATGACTTTGATAAAGGAGGTTCTATTCTATCACATTACTTGAAGATATGGGCTGACTCATACAAGTTTGTAGCTGAAGTAAAAGGAGCTATTGTATATCCATTGTATACAACATTAGTTATAACAAGTAACTATCTTCCTGAAGAGATATTTGAAGGTGACTATGAATTACTTGAAGCTATTAGAAGTAGATTTGTCACAATACATATGACTGATAGAGATCAACAAGACAAGATAATAGAGATAATGAAGAACAAGAAAGGAGATGAAGGTGGTCTTATGAAAGAAGTAGACGACATTGTCTGATACAAAGATATTATCTTTAAATTACGGAAGTAATTTTTTTGTTAAAAACAAACAAGTTAATAATTCCTAAACCACCAATAAATTATTGCATACTTATTTTATTAAGAAATAAGTAATTAAAAATTGAAGAAGAAGAGGAAGTCGTCGTCGCCATATTTGTTAAAAGATAGGGTGGGAATAAAATAGTTAATTAAAAAGAGTTAATTAATTAATTATTAAGATTAGTATTTTATAAATAACTTATAAATATTTTAATATATTTAATTGTATTTAATTAAAATTAATTTCTATTTTTTTTAATTATTTTTTTTATTTCCTTTTTTATTAATTAATTATTTATTAATTATTTATCCAATCCCCAATTTCCAATCCCCATTAATTTCTATTTTTTTTAATATATTTTTTATCTGGATTTTTTCGTTGTGGCTTTTTCGCTCCGGGTTTAACAAACCTCCGCTCATTGTGAGGGGGGAAGCACGCAAGCGTGCGACATAGTTATTCGCTTCGCTTTTGCTTTCCCCCCCTCACACTCCCCCCTGTGAATTAAAGTGAATTAAAGGAAAAAGTTAATATATTAATTAATTATTTGGATATGTTAATTATTTTTTAGTAATTACTTATAAAAGATACTAATAATATTTTTCATAAATTAAAATAAAGATATATTATTAATTATTTTTATATAACTATTATTAATATATAAGTTTTAATTGAATCCCCAAAAAGATATTTTTATATATTATTAAAAGATATTATTATTATTTATTATAATATAAGATATTATTAATTGAAAAAATAAATATAAGATATTTAATTATTTTGACTAGGTTTTGACTCGGCCAATGACCCCAAGGCCGCCTTGTAGACCCAGCATAAAACCTAGTCTAGGCCGAACCATTTATAATAGAGTAACCCAGTTGACCTCGGTTTTCTAGCCTGGGTTAAAAGAATACAGACCCAGGCAAAACACGCGGTTTCTATAATAAAATATATATATATGTGTTAAAGCCTATACATTTTCATATTCGTGGTGGCCGATCCCCATTAATTAATTTTGAAGGTTATTGATTATTTTTATATTGAAAATAATAATTATTTTTATAATATATTTAAATTATTAGAATTAATTAGTCATTTTAAATTATTAATAACTTATTCGGCCAATGACCCCAAGGCCGCCTTGTAGACCCAGCATAAAACCTAGTCTAGGCCGAACCATTTATAATAGAGTAACCCAGTTGACCTCGGTTTTCTAGCCTGGGTTAAAAGAATACAGACCCAGGCAAAACACGCGGTTTCTATAATAAAATATATATATATGTGTTAAAGCCTATACATTTTCATATTCGTGGTGGCCGATCCCCATTAATTATTTTTTTCTAGTCTATTGAAAATATTAATTATTTATTTGACATTTTTGTCAATAATAACAATTAGGATTTCTTATTATTTGTTGAGCAAAAGTATATAAGCTAATATTACCTTTTGCGAAACAAATAAAAATGGACCCTCTTGCAAATAAGTTCCTTCATCACAAGAGGTATAGATCTGATAATAAAGCTAAAGGCTGGTTCTGCACTTGGCCAAAATGTACTTTATCAAAAGAGACTGCTCTTGATATTATCAAAGGTAAATTTAATCTTGAAGAATATATTATATCTGAAGAAGTACATCAGGATGGTGATCCACATCTTCATGCATTTATTAAACTTGTTGATAGAGTAAGGTTTAAATCAGATTTATTTGATTTAGGTAATTTTCATGGCAACTATCAACCTGCAAAGTCCTGGAATGCTGTTAAGAAGTATGTTATGAAAGGTGATAATTATGTTGCATCATTTGAACCAATACTTAGAATTAATCAGAAAGCAAAAAGGAATAAAGAACTTCTTGAGACTGATCCAAAACAAGCTGTACTTGATGGTCTTATTGGACTACATTCACTTCCAACACTTATTAAAGCAAGAAAGATATATTCATCATTAAAGAAAGCTGAATTATTTGTTGGTAGAAAGTGTTATTGGATATATGGTAAACCTAGAATTGGTAAATCATATCTTGTTAGAAAAGCATTTGATTCAGTATACTTTAAGGCTCAGAATAAGTGGTTTGATGGATATTCAGGAGAAGATGTTGTACTTATTGATGACTTTGATAAAGGAGGTTCTATTCTATCACATTACTTGAAGATATGGGCTGACTCATACAAGTTTGTAGCTGAAGTAAAAGGAGCTATTGTATATCCATTGTATACAACATTAGTTATAACAAGTAACTATCTTCCTGAAGAGATATTTGAAGGTGACTATGAATTACTTGAAGCTATTAGAAGTAGATTTGTCACAATACATATGACTGATAGAGATCAACAAGACAAGATAATAGAGATAATGAAGAACAAGAAAGGAGATGAAGGTGGTCTTATGAAAGAAGTAGACGACATTGTCTGATACAAAGATATTATCTTTAAATTACGGAAGTAATTTTTTTGTTAAAAACAAACAAGTTAATAATTCCTAAACCACCAATAAATTATTGCATACTTATTTTATTAAGAAATAAGTAATTAAAAATTGAAGAAGAAGAGGAAGTCGTCGTCGCCATATTTGTTAAAAGATAGGGTGGGAATAAAATAGTTAATTAAAAAGAGTTAATTAATTAATTATTAAGATTAGTATTTTATAAATAACTTATAAATATTTTAATATATTTAATTGTATTTAATTAAAATTAATTTCTATTTTTTTTAATTATTTTTTTTATTTCCTTTTTTATTAATTAATTATTTATTAATTATTTATCCAATCCCCAATTTCCAATCCCCATTAATTTCTATTTTTTTTAATATATTTTTTATCTGGATTTTTTCGTTGTGGCTTTTTCGCTCCGGGTTTAACAAACCTCCGCTCATTGTGAGGGGGGAAGCACGCAAGCGTGCGACATAGTTATTCGCTTCGCTTTTGCTTTCCCCCCCTCACACTCCCCCCCTGTGAATTAAAGTGAATTAAAGGAAAAAGTTAATATATTAATTAATTATTTGGATATGTTAATTATTTTTTAGTAATTACTTATAAAAGATACTAATAATATTTTTCATAAATTAAAATAAAGATATATTATTAATTATTTTTATATAACTATTATTAATATATAAGTTTTAATTGAATCCCCAAAAAGATATTTTTATATATTATTAAAAGATATTATTATTATTTATTATAATATAAGATATTATTAATTGAAAAAATAAATATAAGATATTTAATTATTTTGACTAGGTTTTGACTCGGCCAATGACCCCAAGGCCGCCTTGTAGACCCAGCATAAAACCTAGTCTAGGCCGAACCATTTATAATAGAGTAACCCAGTTGACCTCGGTTTTCTAGCCTGGGTTAAAAGAATACAGACCCAGGCAAAACACGCGGTTTCTATAATAAAATATATATATATGTGTTAAAGCCTATACATTTTCATATTCGTGGTGGCCGATCCCCATTAATTAATTTTGAAGGTTATTGATTATTTTTATATTGAAAATAATAATTATTTTTATAATATATTTAAATTATTAGAATTAATTAGTCATTTTAAATTATTAATAACTTATTCGGCCAATGACCCCAAGGCCGCCTTGTAGACCCAGCATAAAACCTAGTCTAGGCCGAACCATTTATAATAGAGTAACCCAGTTGACCTCGGTTTTCTAGCCTGGGTTAAAAGAATACAGACCCAGGCAAAACACGCGGTTTCTATAATAAAATATATATATATGTGTTAAAGCCTATACATTTTCATATTCGTGGTGGCCGATCCCCATTAATTATTTTTTTCTAGTCTATTGAAAATATTAATTATTTATTTGACATTTTTGTCAATAATAACAATTAGGATTTCTTATTATTTGTTGAGCAAAAGTATATAAGCTAATATTACCTTTTGCGAAACAAATAAAAATGGACCCTCTTGCAAATAAGTTCCTTCATCACAAGAGGTATAGATCTGATAATAAAGCTAAAGGCTGGTTCTGCACTTGGCCAAAATGTACTTTATCAAAAGAGACTGCTCTTGATATTATCAAAGGTAAATTTAATCTTGAAGAATATATTATATCTGAAGAAGTACATCAGGATGGTGATCCACATCTTCATGCATTTATTAAACTTGTTGATAGAGTAAGGTTTAAATCAGATTTATTTGATTTAGGTAATTTTCATGGCAACTATCAACCTGCAAAGTCCTGGAATGCTGTTAAGAAGTATGTTATGAAAGGTGATAATTATGTTGCATCATTTGAACCAATACTTAGAATTAATCAGAAAGCAAAAAGGAATAAAGAACTTCTTGAGACTGATCCAAAACAAGCTGTACTTGATGGTCTTATTGGACTACATTCACTTCCAACACTTATTAAAGCAAGAAAGATATATTCATCATTAAAGAAAGCTGAATTATTTGTTGGTAGAAAGTGTTATTGGATATATGGTAAACCTAGAATTGGTAAATCATATCTTGTTAGAAAAGCATTTGATTCAGTATACTTTAAGGCTCAGAATAAGTGGTTTGATGGATATTCAGGAGAAGATGTTGTACTTATTGATGACTTTGATAAAGGAGGTTCTATTCTATCACATTACTTGAAGATATGGGCTGACTCATACAAGTTTGTAGCTGAAGTAAAAGGAGCTATTGTATATCCATTGTATACAACATTAGTTATAACAAGTAACTATCTTCCTGAAGAGATATTTGAAGGTGACTATGAATTACTTGAAGCTATTAGAAGTAGATTTGTCACAATACATATGACTGATAGAGATCAACAAGACAAGATAATAGAGATAATGAAGAACAAGAAAGGAGATGAAGGTGGTCTTATGAAAGAAGTAGACGACATTGTCTGATACAAAGATATTATCTTTAAATTACGGAAGTAATTTTTTTGTTAAAAACAAACAAGTTAATAATTCCTAAACCACCAATAAATTATTGCATACTTATTTTATTAAGAAATAAGTAATTAAAAATTGAAGAAGAAGAGGAAGTCGTCGTCGCCATATTTGTTAAAAGATAGGGTGGGAATAAAATAGTTAATTAAAAAGAGTTAATTAATTAATTATTAAGATTAGTATTTTATAAATAACTTATAAATATTTTAATATATTTAATTGTATTTAATTAAAATTAATTTCTATTTTTTTTAATTATTTTTTTTATTTCCTTTTTTATTAATTAATTATTTATTAATTATTTATCCAATCCCCAATTTCCAATCCCCATTAATTTCTATTTTTTTTAATATATTTTTTATCTGGATTTTTTCGTTGTGGCTTTTTCGCTCCGGGTTTAACAAACCTCCGCTCATTGTGAGGGGGGAAGCACGCAAGCGTGCGACATAGTTATTCGCTTCGCTTTTGCTTTCCCCCCCCTCACACTCCCCCCTGTGAATTAAAGTGAATTAAAGGAAAAAGTTAATATATTAATTAATTATTTGGATATGTTAATTATTTTTTAGTAATTACTTATAAAAGATACTAATAATATTTTTCATAAATTAAAATAAAGATATATTATTAATTATTTTTATATAACTATTATTAATATATAAGTTTTAATTGAATCCCCAAAAAGATATTTTTATATATTATTAAAAGATATTATTATTATTTATTATAATATAAGATATTATTAATTGAAAAAATAAATATAAGATATTTAATTATTTTGACTAGGTTTTGACTCGGCCAATGACCCCAAGGCCGCCTTGTAGACCCAGCATAAAACCTAGTCTAGGCCGAACCATTTATAATAGAGTAACCCAGTTGACCTCGGTTTTCTAGCCTGGGTTAAAAGAATACAGACCCAGGCAAAACACGCGGTTTCTATAATAAAATATATATATATGTGTTAAAGCCTATACATTTTCATATTCGTGGTGGCCGATCCCCATTAATTAATTTTGAAGGTTATTGATTATTTTTATATTGAAAATAATAATTATTTTTATAATATATTTAAATTATTAGAATTAATTAGTCATTTTAAATTATTAATAACTTATTCGGCCAATGACCCCAAGGCCGCCTTGTAGACCCAGCATAAAACCTAGTCTAGGCCGAACCATTTATAATAGAGTAACCCAGTTGACCTCGGTTTTCTAGCCTGGGTTAAAAGAATACAGACCCAGGCAAAACACGCGGTTTCTATAATAAAATATATATATATGTGTTAAAGCCTATACATTTTCATATTCGTGGTGGCCGATCCCCATTAATTATTTTTTTCTAGTCTATTGAAAATATTAATTATTTATTTGACATTTTTGTCAATAATAACAATTAGGATTTCTTATTATTTGTTGAGCAAAAGTATATAAGCTAATATTACCTTTTGCGAAACAAATAAAAATGGACCCTCTTGCAAATAAGTTCCTTCATCACAAGAGGTATAGATCTGATAATAAAGCTAAAGGCTGGTTCTGCACTTGGCCAAAATGTACTTTATCAAAAGAGACTGCTCTTGATATTATCAAAGGTAAATTTAATCTTGAAGAATATATTATATCTGAAGAAGTACATCAGGATGGTGATCCACATCTTCATGCATTTATTAAACTTGTTGATAGAGTAAGGTTTAAATCAGATTTATTTGATTTAGGTAATTTTCATGGCAACTATCAACCTGCAAAGTCCTGGAATGCTGTTAAGAAGTATGTTATGAAAGGTGATAATTATGTTGCATCATTTGAACCAATACTTAGAATTAATCAGAAAGCAAAAAGGAATAAAGAACTTCTTGAGACTGATCCAAAACAAGCTGTACTTGATGGTCTTATTGGACTACATTCACTTCCAACACTTATTAAAGCAAGAAAGATATATTCATCATTAAAGAAAGCTGAATTATTTGTTGGTAGAAAGTGTTATTGGATATATGGTAAACCTAGAATTGGTAAATCATATCTTGTTAGAAAAGCATTTGATTCAGTATACTTTAAGGCTCAGAATAAGTGGTTTGATGGATATTCAGGAGAAGATGTTGTACTTATTGATGACTTTGATAAAGGAGGTTCTATTCTATCACATTACTTGAAGATATGGGCTGACTCATACAAGTTTGTAGCTGAAGTAAAAGGAGCTATTGTATATCCATTGTATACAACATTAGTTATAACAAGTAACTATCTTCCTGAAGAGATATTTGAAGGTGACTATGAATTACTTGAAGCTATTAGAAGTAGATTTGTCACAATACATATGACTGATAGAGATCAACAAGACAAGATAATAGAGATAATGAAGAACAAGAAAGGAGATGAAGGTGGTCTTATGAAAGAAGTAGACGACATTGTCTGATACAAAGATATTATCTTTAAATTACGGAAGTAATTTTTTTGTTAAAAACAAACAAGTTAATAATTCCTAAACCACCAATAAATTATTGCATACTTATTTTATTAAGAAATAAGTAATTAAAAATTGAAGAAGAAGAGGAAGTCGTCGTCGCCATATTTGTTAAAAGATAGGGTGGGAATAAAATAGTTAATTAAAAAGAGTTAATTAATTAATTATTAAGATTAGTATTTTATAAATAACTTATAAATATTTTAATATATTTAATTGTATTTAATTAAAATTAATTTCTATTTTTTTTAATTATTTTTTTTATTTCCTTTTTTATTAATTAATTATTTATTAATTATTTATCCAATCCCCAATTTCCAATCCCCATTAATTTCTATTTTTTTTAATATATTTTTTATCTGATTTTTTCGTTGTGGCTTTTTCGCTCCGGGTTTAACAAACCTCCGCTCATTGTGAGGGGGAGAAGCAAAAGCGAAGCGAATA
>CATQJL010000039.1:0-30417 GCA_958299035.1 Cylicocyclus nassatus
AAGCAGTGGTATCAACGCAGAGTACTTAGACGTTGGACTATCAGGATCATCGTTGACAACTCGAGAATATAAAGTCATTCCTTCACCAGAATACACCACTTCTACAACATTTGGTATTCCATATAAATCTCTCTCCATAGACACACTAGGTAAAAGAATACTTGAATTATCGTCTGAATATGTCCATATAGCTGACATGTTATCCGATGATTCATATTTATCGAAACTAATAATACCCTCTTCGTTAATTGATAGTTTATAGTTATTTGTTCCTACATTTGATATCAGATTTGTTATAAATGATAACCAAGTGTCATCGGTGTTAGCTACGAAATCGGAAGTCAAACTATCACCAACGCTAGAATCATAAACATTTTTAAATGACGTTTTTGCTCTAACATTGTTTGTTATTAAGTCTTTAGCGAAGTTAAGAATATTATTATCTTTTCTAATGAAATATCCAATCGGTGGGAGATTTTCTTTTAATTCAATAAGCGGAGAATAACCAGTCATCGAATATGTATGAACAATTCCGTCATAGTCATCGGATGATGTCATATATAAGAACGTACCAAGACAGAATCTATATTCATACCCGTTTTGTTTTGCTATTAGATATGTACGAATATAATTTTCAGATAACAATTCAGTAGTCTGTAAATTAGCGTTTCCTAAAGTCTCGCTATCATCTCTTGTTAGACTAGAACTAATGATTTCGTCTAATCGACACACGTTTCCCCATGTACCTGGATCGACTATGTAATATTCATATGTCTGTTGCATAGAAGCGGTCCAGTCAATTGAAGGTATTACAGGAACGTCTTCATCTGGGTATAACATTTCTGCTTCTTTAAACGGCACCCAAGGTCTATAAGGTAAATATCCATCTTTTTGAATCCATGCACTTGGATCATGTACAGTTTTATCTAAATCAACCCAAGGTCTATAAGGTAAATATCCGTCTTTTTGAATCCATGTATAAAAATCATGTAAATTTTTATCTAAATCAACCCAAGGTCTATAAGGTAAATATCCGTCTTTTTGAATCCATGATTCCGACATATAGATACCTCCTTTATCTTATTGGTTCTGGCTCTACACTAAATCCATGACTAGAAAGCCATTCTACGCTTCTTATTTGTTCATCATTAGCAGCGTTCACAACTGTATATGGAAATGATAAAATAGTTGGATCATCGTAATTTGTTAGCACAAACGATGGTGTTAATTGACGTTCACAAGCAGTCGTCCAAGAATATCTGCAACTATTACGACATTTAGCGTATATTATCGAATCTTTTAATGCTGCGTATATAAAAAACGAATTTAACGCCTGCAAATTGGTTTTATCAACATCTACTTTTATAAGACATCGTTCTATTGTTGCGCTCCAAAGTTTTGTTATCAGCGGATCGTCGCTTGTTGGTGCATATATGATCTCAAACACAGTATCTATTGCTTGTGGTTTATTGTCAATCATATCTCCCAATAAAATAATGGTTGATCTTGAAGGCTTAATATTTTTATAATAAATGTTCGATTCCCTAAAATAACAGTCTCTGAATGGAACCGCGTTACCATTTACGTTTAAACACGAAACTCCAATTCTTGAAAATGAAATATTTTTAAATATTTGAGAATCAGATCCGCCCATAATGTTGAGTATGTATCCGGCTTTGTCTTCGCCAAGTTTTATACCGTCGACATATTCTGCTCTTTCGGCATATATAGTTCCATAAGAAAACATAGCATCTGCAGTAACAGTCGGAAATTCTATTTTATGATCGCTCATTTCAAGAAAACCACCGTTTAAATTTACGGATTTAGCCCAAACGTTTCCGAGCATATTAATATCATTTACGAGTTTAAAATATGCACCGGTTTCAAGACTGTCCATTTTACTGAAATCTTCATATGTTTTTATAATATACGGATCTCCTAATACACCGCTTCCTGGTAAATTAGCAGCCATTTTAAATACCTCCTTCTACTCTTGTTACGTCTATAGAAACTGGTATAGTTAATGAACCATGGTTGACGTTAAAGCTAATTTTTATAGCAGCCCAATAACCGGTTCCAGATGGTTCTCTAACATACACGTTTCCAGGATATACTTGAAGTTTTCGTAACAGGTTGAGTGTATCGGTATCTGTTTTTGGTATCTCTGATGACCAAGAAGCAGAATATCCAACATGTGTGCCCCAATATGTTACTGGATTCTTTCTTCCTATATATTTAATTTGGTTATTATCAATATCTGAAGATTCGCTAATATCAATATTATATGGTAACCTCAACATAGAGCCTAACACCATAGGAGTTGTTTCTACACCCACTACAGACGCGTCTGTGGATCTATACTGTTCATCCCACTGTATGACAATATCGGTGCAAGGTATTGGATACGCAGGAGTATCATAGAACGACATTGTACCATAAGTTAAGTTTTTAGCAATTACTCTATACTGAACATATCTCAATGTCGGATGTGGGTCTGTGACGTAATTATTAATGTCATTTTGAACATCTTTAATTATTTCAACCATTGTGCCGTCTCGGTTTATACGATAAAGTGATAAAGAAACATCTTCTGGAATAGCACCGTCTGAATTTACAGCTCTCATATTAATTCCTGCTGAAATAAATTCTTCGTTGTATCCGATTGATGTCTCTATCGTATAAGACGGGTTTGCGTAATCCATTCTAAATTTATGCTCCGCAGTAGCAGAAAGACCACTACTCATTGAGACCGTACAAATTAACGTATATCGTCTCATGTTAGCTAATCGTACATCAGCTGCAGATATATATTCATCTAAATTAGACTGTACGTTGTAGTATTTATCGAATATAACAGAACCAGCATTAACATATTTGGTTTCTCCGTATGCATCTATATAATCGAATGATTCGTCTGACACAATACGAACATAATAACCAGTAGGTTTCTGTTCTCCATCAGATGCAACTGTCGCCGTAAAATGAATAGGAAATATACCAATATTAGGTAACTCTTCTATATACGCATTTGGTGGAATATCTTTAATTACTAACGACAATTCTGGCTTGGAATATATAGTAATTCTTCTAGCAATACTTTTGTCGCCATAATCTAAGGAAGCATCTCCACCAACCGTCGATACATACCACTCAAGCAATGTTCCTGGTGGATACTGAGAAATATCATAATCATAGTATGATGTTGGATCATATTCGCCATATTCATTTTTTTCTTTATTAACTATGATTATGTCTTCAGGGAGTCCGTCTATACAAATGAATAAAGCGGCTCTGATTTCTCTTGAATTATCAGGTGAGTTATGAATCCAGTAAAGTCTTGCAGTTTCAGATTCACCATAATATAAAACATTCTTTTCGCTCCAAGTAGTCGGTGCCGATGCTCGTTTTCCTATTACAATCTTCTTAATATCAGACCATTTTGAATTAACGCCATCTTTATTTACTGTTCTTATTCTAAAATACCAAGCATTTGGTTCAAGCCCATCAATCAACTGACTTGTCTGATTATCCAAAGTTGTTATAGATGTCGGATTTCCAGATTCAAACATCATCTGATTTTCAGTATACTGTATTTCGTATTTTAATCCATTTTCAACAGGTGGCCACGAAATGAATATAGAGCTCGATGTTTCTGCTCGCAGTTCGTCGATTATTGGCGGAAACGGAGGTGCCCATATTTCTTCACTCCATTCACTCCAGTCACTTGTTATGTTATCGCCACCAGTTATAGTTCTGGCTCTTACTGAATATGCATAACCATCTGAAATTGTCACTGAATATTTAGCAGTTCCATATTCCGATACTGGTACTTTTTCTAATTTCATCGTAGATTCGTCATGTATATGAATTATCTGAATCTCGACATGATGAACAGTTTTGTTGGCTTCGTCAGATCGTATGTTCTGAAACTTTATTTCCAGCAAATTAGGATTATATGGACTTATTGTTGGTTCAATATTACTCGGTGGATTCGGTTTGTTGTTATCACCGACATATGCTGTTTTACCAGCAGAATTAGCAGTCCAATAAGCTACATTCATATCATCCACTTTATGCGTTTCAGCAACAGGAGTAATGTGTACTTCAACCCACAACGCCTTTGCTGGAACGCTAAAAGTGTCTTGTCTGCCGGAGTCTGGATCTACGGAATGTCGAGATCCTGTCATCCATATCTGCTGACCTTTGCTGTTTAACATACAATATTTCCATTCAACATCGTATGTACGAGTATATGATCTATCCCAACCCCATGTTACAAAATACGTGCCAGGCTCATACCACTCAAATTGTTCTATCTCGACATGATCCATAGTATCTCCTCCTTATATTAAGCTACTTATGTCTGGTACATCCGGCATATCCGGCATACTTGGCGTGCTAATATTGATTCCGTCGATACCTGGTGTTTCAACATTAGCCATAGATTCTAGATCTGGCATCTCCATACCTGCTTTCTTTATTTCGGACATTACGTCTATGCCACTAGCCTGACCTTGGAGGTCACTGACGACCGATTTAAAGCCGCCAGCAACACTACTCATTTTAGATTTTAAATCAATGTTTCCAAGATCTGAGGTATTAGGCATTTTTATACTAGGCATTTTGATAGAAAAGCCCATAATTATACCCTCCTATAAATTCTTGCTTCTGTTAATATTTGTTTAATTGCGTTCTGTATTGTTGAATCGTCGTCATATCGTACATCGTTAACCGTGTAATTATTAACTTCAAGGTTGTTTATTGCGTCGGTTAAATTATCAAGAGATGATACGACGTCATCTATAGTTGCTTCGCTAGTAGAATATGAACCAACGTAGTTTACATTTGGTCTTGCAGAATTGAGTATTGAATCAATATCAGACATACCAGAACGAATCATTGATAAGTCTAATACTGGTGTGATTGTAGGCTGTAAATTCTCGTCATCGAACGCTGCTAATACTCTTGTGAGAATATCAGAAAGAATATCAGTCGCACCGGTTCCAAGATCGTCTGCAGTAGTTTCAGAGAGTCCGAATAATTTCTGCATACCTAATACGAAGCCCATAGCTGCATATTCACCAATGCTCATCATTACACGAGATGGTGACTGAACTTTAAGAGAATCCGCAGTTGCGTCTGCAGCTATATCACCTAAATATCCACCAGCAGCTATTACTCTGTCGGCAACATTATTCATACCGTTTATTAATCCTGTACCGAAGTGTTCACCTATACGCTCAAATACCATTGAATATGTATCGACCGTCGAAGTGGTGTCTGTTACAACCTCGGTGAGTTTGGTTGGTATCTTATCGGCACGTTCATTTATTCCTGTAATAATATTTTCAGGTATATGCCATCCGAGTATTTTCCATAAATATTCGTTCATTTTGAAGCAACCATCTATGTTCAATACAAACGCATTGATTGCCTGATTTACGTTTTCGTACGATTCTTCAAATGCATCAATAAATCCGCTTACAGTATTCGCTCCTAAGAGTGATAATGCTGAACCGAAATTATTAATGTTGTCATAGTTTAGATTACTAGCGTCGCTAAGCGCAGATACGAGTAATGCTAGAGACGTTGATGCACTATTTATGTTCGTATCTTTTAACGATTCTGTAGAATTGGACCATTGTGTAAGCATATTACCGACGTACATAATATTTGCACTGAATGAGTTTTCTGACATATTATTTACTATATGTTTTAGCTTTTTTATATCAGATTGCTCTGGTAATGTGTTAATCAACTCTTTAATATTTTCAGTCATCTGAACAGCAACACCGGATTTGAATCCTGATACGCTACTTATTGAGTTACCATAATTGCTGAGTCCTGTTCCAAATTCAGTAAGCTTAGTTCCGAACGCACCCATATCAGCCTGTCCTGCAAACTTAGATATAAAACTGCCTTCTTTTGGTATCTTTTTCGCTATAGATATAAGTACCATAGCACAATCTTTGACATTTTTAAATGTGTCAGCATTGAATTCAACACCACTTATACTTGTCGCGAAATCTGCCATGCCTGTACCAAATGCCGGGAGTCTTTTACCGAAGTCATCGATATCATTTTCACCGAGAAGTTCTGCAATCTTACCACCTGAGTTCGGTATACTTCTAGAAATCTTTGCAATTGGTTTTACACATTCTGCAAAATCACTAAACGTTGATGTATCCCAAAGAGATGATGAACCGTTTATCGCAGCGGCAAACAACCAGAAATACGTAGCAAATTTAGGAAGTCTAGCTCCCCATTCATCGATGTTGTTATCACCAACGAGTTCAGCTAAATATCCACCAGAATTTGGTATTTCCTGAGCTAATTCAATAATAGGTCTTACTGCATCACAGAATGACTGTATTTTTTCTTCATCAAAAGTATCGCCCATAGCAGCGAGAGTCATTGAAAATACCATTATACCGCCAGCAAATTCACCAAGACGTTCACCAAAAGCACCCATATCTTTCTTGCCGACTATTGATTCGAGCCAACCTATTTCTGTAGGCATAGATTCTTCTAGCGCAGCCATCATAAGACCAACATTAGCAGCAGCATTTACAGCATCGACGTCTATGTTTCCAGATATAATTTTTGAAAATCCTACACAGGCATTTCCGAATATCTCAAGTTTATCAGCTATAGTCTTTGTCCAATCTCCACCGAATAACCATGAAAGACCGTCGAGAATTGATGCTCCAGATAATGCGGCTACTATTTTAGCTACTTTACCAGCTCCGTCAACAGCACCATCGTCTATTTGGTTCATGACTTCTATAAACGGTTTTAAATTCTCAGCAAACTGTGATAAGTGTGTGCCTAATTCTGGTAAATCAGGTCCAATCCAGTTTATTAATGCTTTAATAACGAGAACCATTCCGAAAGCTAATACAAGTAATACTACTACGCCTATAACCGCTTGATCTGGTGTCATGTGTATTTTTGACAAAATAAACGTTGCTCCAGATAAAGCTAATATCATTATACCCAAAGCGATTGCATTAGGTATTGCATTCTGTACGTCTAACGCTGTCATTTCAGCCATAACTAAACCTAACACTGCGCACACTATAGCAACACCTAACATACCAACTACAGCCATACCTAAATCAGCTGGATTTACAGTTTTTACGAATGTGTTTAGTAATATCACGACTCCAGCCATAGCAGCTAACAGCACCACCATTGTAGCTACAGACGAAAGTTCTATTCCATGAATAAATTGTAACGAATATAACACTATTTGCATTACCAGCATTATCACAACTAATCCTAACATTGCGGCGCCGGCTAAAGCTAAATCAGCTGGATTTACAGTTTTTACGAACATACTCAACGCTATTGCTACACCGGCCATAACAATAAGTAATACCGATAATTGAGCAACAGCTTTCCATGATGCATCGATGTTCATTAAATCAATAAGTTTTAAAACACCAGCTAAAAGTAACATTAAGGCAGCTAAAAAGCCCATGTAAGCTCCAACTGCTAATACGTCTTTTATGTCGGTGAGTTTACCAAACTTAGATAATGTTACTGCTAATGCTCCCAACAGTACAAATATAACTGATAATTGAGCAATAACTTTCCATGATGTGTTGATGTTCATTTTGCCTATGATCCATAAGATACCGCCTAATAATAATATAATTCCCGACATTTCGACCATAAACAAAGCTAGATTAGCATATGTTTTAGCGTTCATACGAACAAGTAATCGAGATGTTCTGCCAACAGCAAATATAACAGCCGCCATCGCTACCATTAATACTGCTATTGAACCTGCTTTATCTATGAGATTATCAGCATCTATAGCACCAAGTAAACCTAACATCAGACCGATTAAGCCAAATATAACTACTAAAGAAAGCATTACTGCAACAAGCGGAACAATCACCTTTTTTTCGAGTCCTGATGATGCCTTTAAAACTAATGCAATTGATGCCATTATGACGGCTAATTCTGCTAATGCAACATATACTTCTTTACCTTTCTTAGATAAGAATACAAGAGCATATATAGCACCAACTAAAATTGCCACAGCACCTGCTAAAGCTAAAGCACTTCCTGCAACTTCACCTGCATCTTTAGTAGCCAGTACGAGTCCTGCCATATACAACGATAGAACACCAACAGCTATAAGTCCTTGTGTTAAGGTATTAACGTCCATCTTACCGATAAGCCATATTACGCCTATCATGAGACCCATTGCAGCGACTGCAGCGAGTAAGAATACGCCAGCTTGCATTGCATGTTCACCAGCTAGTTTTGTTGCGACTACCATACCAGCAAACACAGCACCTATTGCTAGAATCGTACCAAGAGCCTGCCATACCTCGTCTATTTTGAGGATGTTAATGAGTTTAATTGTAAGTACTGCTAATGCGACAGCACCCATCATACCCATTAATGCGACTCCAGCTTTAAGTCCACCGCCTATTTTGCTTACTGCTAAAAGCGTTATCATAATTAATTCAATTGTTAATATAACATCTAACGCCTGTTTTAATTCAACAGGTTTTATACCGGCGGCTAATTTAATAATTCCAACAAGCATTAACATGGACAATGTAGCAGCTAATAATGTAGCACCAGTACCTAATCCTCCACCAGCGACTTTTGTAGCATCTATAAGAATACCAATCATAAGTGTCGCTCCAGCTAAGAAAGCCATGCCCTGCTTAAGTACACCAGGATCCATACCGCCTGCTAATCTTACAGCTCCTACTAATAAGAACATAGCTGTGCTTAATCCTATAGCGAACGCACTAAGACCAACTACGTTTACGCCAGCAGAAGCCTTTGTAACAACAGCACAAAGTAATACCGCAGCAACTAAAGACGTTAAGCACGCAATGACACCCAGCAATCCATTGTTCATCTGTTCAGGATCCATTTCACCAAGTATTTTGATGGCTAGGGCCATAGCAACAAGTGAACCTACTATTGAAAGAACAAGAGTAGCATTAACACCACCAGCAACACTCTGAAGAGCCATTATTTTACCGATTACTATGGTCATTGTTAATACTATAGCCGCCATTATACCAAGAACAGCCACAGATCTCCAAATATCATCTTTAGGAATCTTTGAAAGAACTACAACTGATGCAGCTAATATACCAATAGCACCAGCGAGCATAAGAACACCTGTAGCGTTACTTGTGAACTTCATTGCTTTGAGGTTGTCTTTAAGCGCATCGAATGTTCCACCAATAGATTCAAGCATACCGCTTAATGCTTCGGCTGGTCCTGCAAATTTATCGATGATTTCACCAAACTGAGTAAGAGTTTTATTCATTGAGATGAGAAGAACACCACCGACAATAGCACCAGGATCTACATTCTTTTCGAACCATGATTGAGCTCTGGTGAATATATTCATTATTGATTCGCCGATTTGTGGTAATACGTTGTCAACGCCGTTAGATATACTATCGTTTAGATTTCCGAAGAAATCGTTTACGGCGGAGAAGTCGTTATCACCACCAATAGCACCTAGAATAGCTTCTTTTACGCTACCGATCATATCCGTGAATCCATCGGTTATAGATGAGAATCCTATTTTGTCAATGAATTCATCCATATTAACACCGAGGTCGTCGAAAATATCACCAAATATCTCGTCAACTGTACTTACAATGGTTTTGAGACCATTAGAAATACCATTGGCAATATCTCTTGGAATATTCTCAGATTCTTTTAGTTTATCAATGAAATCTCTTACAGACTGTCCAGCATCTGATAATATAGGACCCCATTTTTCAAGTATTTTAGTAACAAGATCCTGTTCTTTTACCCAATCTGCTAATTTAGTTAACTGATCACCAATATCGCCTGTTAACTCTAAAAAGTCGACATGAACATTGCCAAGGAACGAACTTAAAAGTCCAAACGCCAATCTAAGTCCACTACTTACTAAATATCCAATTGCAGACATTACACTAAAAACGCCTTTGAATGTACGTTTCAGATTATCAGCCTGTGTGTTTGTAAGTTTTAATCTAGCAGTAAACTTTTCAACAGCTTCTAAGAAATTATAAACATTATCAGAAGTTACTGGACTAAATACTTCTCTGAAAGCTTCTCCGATTGGTTTAAGAATAGATCCAATAGCATCAAGAATGTTATATAAAGACTGTACAAGAAGTTCTCTACCACTCTTTTTATCGAGGGTATTAATGAACTGATTAAGTTCACTGTTAGTATCTGCAGATGCTGCTTTTAATTGTTCGAATTGTTTTATTTCCTCTTGTGTATATCCAAGAGATCTCATCTGTTCTCTAGTTAAATCTTCAAGAGTTAATCGATGACCATCTACGGTTTTATTTACGAGCTCCTGAACATCGGCATAGACATATCCGGCGTCAGCTAATTTCTGCATTCTTCTTGGGTTGTTATCGAAATCTCCAGCCCAAACTTTATCAACAACATCCTGAAAATATTCCAGTTTTTCTGCAGCACTTTTTGTACCGTCGCCGAATCGCATTTCTTCGGTTGTCATCTTTCTAACAGCTTCTCTGGCAAGGTTACTCCAAAGAGGACCATTAGCAAAAGCATTTTCGAGAGAACCGTATTTTTCTACAAGGTCATCAAGAGACATTCCTCTCTTTTCAAGAACACTAGCCATTGTTTTCTCGAAATCTTCTGTGCTGAATCCAGCTTTATTAACAAGCTTAATCATTTCTTCCCATTTACCAGGAGATCCCATAGCGCCTTCGATTACACTGTTACGAGCATCTGAAATCTTATCAAGTATTGGAGAGAAACGATTATTGAGGTTTGTGAATAATGCTTTGGCCTCATCGAAGTTACCAATGATGAGTTCCCAAGTTTTACCCCATCCAGACTGAGCTGTTTCTTTAAGTGTGTCCCAAAGCTGAGTGAATGTTTTTACCTCTGTTGCGGCACCTTCCATTCTGTTAGCTTCTTCAAACAGAGCGTCAGCCATCTCCTGAGTATACTGTCCTGACTCCATCATAGAAGCAGCATATTCTTTTGCACCCTTTTTAGTAAACTTTCTTAAAGTGGTGTTAAGAATATCAGCAGTGATCCAGCCTTTAGAAAGAGATTCTCTAAAAGATCCAGCTTCATTAATAATATCATCTACAGCTACGCCCATTTCTTTCGCTGTTTTCTTTAAAGCTTCCTGGAATAGCTGACCACCCATACCAGCGTTTACAACTGAGTTCCAGTCCTGAAGTTTTAATGAACCAGCGGCAAGAGCCTGAGATAACTGATACATTGCAGTTGAAGCCTGCTGTGAATTTGAACCTGAAGCAGCTGCTAAGTTAGCAATACCCTGAATAGCGTCTGCTGATTCCTGTAATCCAATACCCGCAGCAGTAAATGTACCAATATTTCTGGTCATTTCCGCAAAGTTATAAATTGTTAAGTCAGCGTATGTATTAAGTTCATCAATGACATCTACAACTTCCTGCATTGTTGTGCCTTTGGAAGCAGTGTTTGTCATGATTGTCTGAATAGAATTAATTTTCTGTTCGTATTCTGAGAAACCCGTAAATACAGGTTCTATTGTAAGTGCTTTAGTAATACGTTTGCCGGCATCTACTGCAGAATTGGTAAGATTAGCAATAGCGGTAATACCCATTACTTTCCAAGCATCTATTTTATCACCGCACATCTGGACAGCAGTTGTTACGCCATTCAGATTGAAGTTATTTGATTCTCTTGCAAATTTACTAAGCGACTCCTGAGCAGGCTTAAAGTTCATTTTTTCTTTAAGTTTCTCAAGAGTATTCATTGTCTGTTTCGTATTTCGTTCAAACTGAGCATTGTCAAATCGCATAGAGACAACGCGTTCATCTACCTCGCTTGAACCTGAGTGTGAATTGTTTGTACTCATAATGATTTAATCTCCCCCCAAGCTTTATCTACGATTTCATCGAATATTGGCTGAATTGCGGGATTAATATAATCTCGTCCTTCAACCCAGCCACCGTTTCTGGTAGGGTGACCATACTGTAGAATGATGGCAATATTAACACCATTTACTACATTTGAATTTTTAAAATTTAAAGAATATGTTCCGTTTTCGTGTATGATCTCGTAAGACCATGACATCGCTGTTTTACCGGTATCAAACGGTGTAGCGTACGTCAAAGCCTGACAACCCATAACTCCGTATTCTTTTAATCTGTCCATAATGTGTCGATTTTTTTTCTGAAGTTTAATCAAATACTTCTCTGTTTTGTCACTGGACTTTGTACGTACACTAATCATCGTTATACCTCTTAGTTTTTGCTGTTTTTATTACAAATATCAACGATCGACTGGGCGAGTTTTCCGATTTCAGCCCAAGCCTTTGCAGCGTCTTTAACCTGTGAATTGAGAAGATCGTTCTCTAACTCAAGTTTCATGTTCTGCTCTTTTAATTCTGTAAGTTCGTCTTTCTTCACTTCAGTTTTTACCTCTTCTTTCGCTGTTTTTGGATAACCATTTAATCCATTTTGACGGATGATGAAAGGGTAATTCATGTAAGCATAGTCGAGATCAACATTACCTGGAACGCCATAAGCTTTACCAGTTTCGCTATACTGCCACATTCCATATGTACCGACTCTCTGAGGAGCAGATCCATATCTAGCAACCCATTTATCGAAGTCTTTGAGTCTTTCAATCTCGAGTCTATCGATAAAACCAGATACATCTGATGCATAGATGCCACAATAATATCCGAGTTCTTCCATGCGTTTACAGAAAGCTACTGAAGCGTTTGTGTTACCGTATTTTGTTTCTGGTACAGGTCTTTCAAGATCAAGATAAACTGGCATATCAAATTTCTTACCAGCAATTATCTTAGCGAAACGGTTTGCATCTTCAATACCGTCGTTTGCAGATGTGAAGTTCTTGCCCACAAAGTAATAAGCACCTACGTGAAAACCGTATTTAACTGCTTCGTTATAGTTGTGCTCAAACATTGAATCAGTATAGAAACCATCATCGGAACCGCCAGCTTTAAGAATTACAAAATCAACAGCTTTAGATTCTTTAAGAGTTTCAAACGAAATATTACCGTTGTGTCTTGAAATATCTATACCTTTCATTACCACGTTCATTCATATCATCCTTTCGAATTAAATTTAGCTTTTCTCTCAGCGTTTAATTTAGCATTTCGAGCATATATTTCAGCTTTACTCATTTTCTTCGGTGGCTGATTCTTTATCGAACATACCTGAATTAACACCAATAGTTGATTTAAATGCCAGTTCTCATAAGATTCTGGTATTTGCATTGCTATCATGTAATAATGAATGAGTTCAGCTGTTAAAACTTCCTTGTTTTTCTTTTGATTTTCGTCGTTTTTTATTGTAGTTGCAGTGTGAGGATCGTTTATGTATTCCTGAATCTTTTTAGCGTTCTCTGGGTTGTTAGCCATTGAATAGAACACTTCTAATCCGAGATCATCACCATCCAGACACATACACTTTATGTAATATATAGTTTCTTCGGTTGTTTTCTTCTCCTCTGACAAGAACGGTTTTTTGTAATAGGCTTCCCATTCTCTCAGAGAACGAAGTGAATGCTCGAAATGTAATGTTCTTGCTTCTATCTTAGTAAAAGTCTGAGTGACATTATTAAATATTTCATCTTCATCAAGTTCAATAACGAGCATTCATATCACCTCCGTTATTTTCTTACTTCATTTTATCAGCGAGGAACTGCTTAGCCTGTTCTGCTGTGATCTTTTCCTTATTAGGAGCAAGACCATTGATGAACTCTGTAGCTGCTTCAGTATTTGTTGCAAGTTCCATGAAGAGCGCAGAATATGCTGGTGTAGAAGCAAAGTCTGCTGAAATTTCTGGTGACTTTCTGAAGTGCTTACCGTCAGCGTCCTTTTCGCCGTATGCAAGAAGAATAAACTTCTTAAAGAGTGATACAAGAGTTGCATGATCGTTAGTCTGTACAACCTTTGTAATGAATTCTGTATATCCGCCTGTTGTACCCATTTCGAGTTCCATAAGTTCGGATTCCATGAGGTTGAAATAGAAAGGTTCTGTTCTTTCCATTCCGTTAAAGTCTGTGTAAGTGATCATTTTCTTAAGCATAATTAATTTCTCCTTTATTTTTAATTAAATAAAACAAAGAGAGTGTGTAGGAGACGATACCCCCCCCACACAAACGCTCTGTTTTTGGACTATTTTATTTACGAAGGTATTTTTTAGGCCATTTTGACGATTAGCCGGCTGCTGAAAGAATTGAGTAAATCTCTGAAGGAAGTGGAAGTCTAGCATCTGCTGATTCAGATCCATAGATAACATCTTCGAGAGCCTTGAGATTCTTAAGCTGCTGTTCTGTCTTGAAGTGTGATGTGTCGATTGTTACTGATGCTGTTGGCTTATACTCAGTATCACCGATTGTTACTGGAACAGGTGTTCCCTTTGATTCCCAGCTGAATGTATTAGCATCTGGTGAATCGTTGATAGAGCTGTAAGATGTGTCTGAAGGGTTTGCCTTACAGCCGTATACAAAGTGAAGCTTATATGCGTATTCGTTGCCCTTGATGTCGTTACCAAGAGTTGTTCTGTAACAGAATCCGAATGTCTTTCTGTTCTGCTGACCGATATATACGCCAGGCATAATCTCCTTAGAACCGTCGCATTCACGGAATTCTTCTGGGTATGTATAAGCTTCGATTGTCATGCTGAATTCTTCAGTTGACATAAGGTCAAGATACTTAACGTCATCAGCATAAAGTGTTGTAGCTTCACCGCCAGATGGTGATTCCTGAACAGATGTAAGACCATTCCAAGCAACACCCTTAGGGTATGAGCCATCTTCAGCCTGTGGGTAAAGTACGCCATTGCGAACACCAGTCTCGTAAATTTTTTCACCAGTCTGGTCCCAAACAAGTCTAGCATGTTCTGCCATTGTGTGTTTCCTCCTTAATAGTAGATAGTATATACATAACAATTCAGACCGTCGGCAACATAATGTCTTGTAAATCTACACTGAGGTAAACTTGACAATTTTTCAAACATTGTGTTGTCTGGGTCTGGATCGATATATATCATTTCATATGATTTGTCCATTAGATAAGGCAAATCGTTTCCATGGGATATACGTACGTCTGATAGTTTGTATCTAATACATGGATACTTCATTTTTAATGACTCAGGAGGCTGGAAATAAACATTCCTAGATCCAAGTAACTGCTCCAGTATCTGCTGAAGTTCAAGTCTACTTCTCATTATATACGCCTCCTAAAGTCATTACTATTCGAGGGGCATTAGTATTGTCTATTGACGATACCTGAAATTTATACCCTTTGAACGTTACGTATTTAATATTCATAAGGTTTTTATTGATGAACTGGTTCGATAAAATACTAATAGTGTTGGAAATATCAATGTTACCATTAACACCATCACTAGAGACGTTCTTTCGAAAATCTCTTGAAATATCACCCATATAGGTCTTTTCTACGATTTTTTCTTCCCAAACGCCTGTACCGACACCGTTCACCATTCTTTCTTCTGTTACAAAGAAACCTATTTTACCGCACCATTTGTTCATCAAATCACCTCATTTTGACGGTTTTATTAGCCCGCTGCTGTGTATGTCTCGATAGCAATTGCTGAGAATGGCTTTGTGAGCGCACCTGAGCATCTTGTTTCGATAAGATACTTCTGCTGGTTGTAGTCAATGTCGAAGTCATCGAACATGTTTACAGCTCCGCCCTTATCAGCACCGATGTTGTAGTCATTCATGTTTACGATGATACCTACGAGATCGAGAGTCTTTTCAGCAACTGTTCTCTGAAGACCCTCCATGATTTCAACAGTAACGATCTTGCTTACACGGAATATGTTCTTGAGTTCGTCGATATTCTTGTAGAGCTTGTGACCGATACCATCTTCGAGAAGGAGACATTCTGTAATAAAGTCTTCTGTTGTGAAGAGTGCTGGGTTGCCTGAGCCCTTATACTTCTTTCTTGAACGGATTATACCGTCGATAATCTTCTTTGTCTTAGCAGCAATGTCATCTGCAGCAGCGAGATCAATTGTAGCCTTGATTGTGAAGAGATCTTCGTCCTTCCAGATTGGTCGGATACATGTTTCATCAATCTTGTCTTCAGAAGAAGCAAGTCTGCCGTCACCAACAAGAATAGCTCTTGCGAGTTCTTCGTTGAGCATAAGTCTCATTTCTGTCTTGAGCCAACTGATAGCATCGAAGTTACCAAGATCGATAATATCGTCTCTGTCCATCTTCTGCTTCTTATAGATTGTTGTAGGCTGAGTTGTTCTTCTTAAGAGTGAGAACACTTCTTCCTTCTTGTACTTGCCCTTGATGTAACCCTTTGCACGAGCCTCATCTTCTGTGATGTCTGCAAATACAGACTTGATGCGGCTGAAAGGTGTCTTGTGAGCGCCGTTAAATACGTCGTCAACCCATGTTGTATCTCTCTTGATGAACTCAGGAGTTGGGTTGAGGTTGTGAACTTCTGGGAAGAGCCATTCTACTCCATCAATGCCGTATTCTTCAGCATGAGCAATAAATGATTCTCTCATTGAACCGTACTTCTTAGCATCACCGATAACAGCGCCTTCCATTGAGTGAATGAGTTCTGTGTTATCGTTCTGCATTGAATCACTGTCGAAAAGATTGTGCTTCATATCTTCGTTTCCTCCATTATCATTATTTTCATCGATAGCCATACCAATGATTGCATAAACAGCGTTCTTCTGTTCGTCATTCAGGGTATCGAAAATTTCCTGAATTGTTTTATCTTCCATATCTGATTCTCCTTTTTCGGCATGTTCAAGACTTTCGTCTGTATTAGCGGCACCAGCATATGACTGTTCTGTAAAATCGTTTTCAGAATGTGATAAATATAAATTATTACCATCGTCATTTGTGCCGTAAATTATAGCTTCACTGTTCTCGATTCCACTTTCGCTATGAGCCATGTCAACATACTCAATGTGCGCTCCTGGATTTGCTCCAGACAGAACAAGAGATACTTCACGGATTGTACCATGAACTACTGCTGCACCATTACTCTTGAGTTCGTTTGCATATATGCTCATTGCGTTAACGTCACCGTGCTGAACAAGCTGTTTAGCAGTCTGTCCAGCTTCACTGTCATTAAATTCTGCATATCCATAGATGCCCTCGTTTCTCTTTTCAAGTCGAGCGTGTCCAAGAACATTGTCTACTGAATTATGCTGATGATTCCAAACAAGTGGAACAGTGACATTATCGCAGTGTGCAAAAGCGTCTCTGAGAATAGTTCTTCCGTCTGAGCAACGAATACCATATTTAGTTACCCATCCTGAAAAATCTACACTCATTTTGACGTCCTCCCTTAAGCGTGTTCCTTACTATAGAAGCAAAGTGATGTCTGATCAGCATTTACTGTGATCTTACCAGCTTCACCTGATACTTCATATGATGTAGGAGCGTAATATACGCCGTCGAGTTCAACCATGATGCCATTACCGAAAAGTCTGAAGAGTTCATTCTTATCGATACCCTTTGTCTTGGCCTTATCGTAGAAAAGATTACCGTCGTCTGCAGCAGCGAAAAGAATTACTGCTCTTACGTGCTGGTCATTAGCTTCTTCGTAGTGTCTTTCGGGCTTGTTGTAGTTAGCATTCTTAGATACTTCCATGCCTTCCTTTGGAACTGTAGTCATTTGTTATTCCTCCTCATAATTTGGGTAGTTTTGATCGTAACCTTCCTCTTGTTCATAAGGTTGTCCCTCATTTTCATGATTAAGGTTACTATTTAATAACTGATCTGCCTTAGGGTCGTCAGATGGTTTGAGACCAATTACCTGTCTGAATTCATTAGAACTCATAATCTCATTTCTAGTGAACTTATCTGCCATATCAGCAATGTTGTTCATTGGAACGAGTTTGAATGGATCTCTAAATGCCATGATTGCCTGACCCTGTGTTCGTGCTGTCTTACTTATGAATTTTCTTGAAAGTTCAGCAAGAACAGCAGTGATTATTGGATTAATTGTTCGCTGATAATAATTCAGCAAGGTTTGTTCATCAGCTGATCCGTCAAGTATACTCTGTGTTATTCCTAACTGTGAGTATAGCATGTTAGTAAGAAATTCAATCTGACTCATCAGCTGATTATCCACTGAACGGTTCAACTGTGTGATCTTTTCTGTGGCGTCTGTATAGGCGATTCCGTACTTCGATCCAGCAAGCTGCTGTTCAATGTCTTTTTTTCTTTCTCTCGCCTGTGCTTTTCTAGCCTCAGACTTTATGATATAAGGAAGCTGAATAATCAAGTCGAGTTTACCAGAACCAGATTGTTCATCTATTACATCAAGTAGAGAAAGTTTACGAATCAATCTCTGAAGTGTAGAGTTTGGTTCGTTCATTATTGAGTATAAGGGATTCTGAACTATAGCAACCATGGATTTAGGAAGTGTGTATTCTTTCTTCTGTCCAATTTTGTCGTTGT
Source organism: Cylicocyclus nassatus (assembly GCA_958299035.1). Lineage (NCBI taxonomy): Eukaryota > Metazoa > Nematoda > Chromadorea > Rhabditida > Strongylidae > Cylicocyclus > Cylicocyclus nassatus. Next base: position 18,457 of record CATQJL010000039.1, read on the forward strand.
AGATCTGAACTCTTACTCTATCAGGAAACCACTCAAGAACCTTAGCAGTTCGAAATTCGTCGACATCCCAGCTTCCAGTGAATGGATTTTCGTCTGTTGCAACCGGAACGATAGCCACACATCCTTCGTCTAGTAATGATACGATAATGTCGAGCTTAAAATCGAAATGGCTTTGATCAATGTTGGCTTCCACATTAAAACAATTATTCAACCCGGTGTCCATATCGTCTTTATAACGCTTATTTTCATCAAGTCGAACATGTTTAATGTCATACATTGCAGTGTCTATTGCTATTCTGTTTAATACAGATGTAACAATAGTTTTTTCATTTCCTCTAGAGAATCGAGGTCTATCAGGTCGATATGCATATGATACTTCGCCTGATGAGTATCCAGAATAAGTTGTTGGGTCCTTATTCATGAACGCATTCCAACCATTCTTTATTCGGGATCCGATGGAAATTCGCTCCATTTTGACGGATTACCTCCTTATTTGTTGTTAGTGCCTAATACCTGTCTTTCTATACGATCTTCAACTCGTCGGTTCATCCACATAAGAGCTTCTTCGATATGATCCAACGCAAGAGCATTTTCTCGTGTCGCAAATTCACCCAGCTGAAAGTGTTTAAGTCTATCTCTTACAATTTCAAGAAGATCTGTGTCAAGAACGCCGTGTATTGAATCGTTTAACTTTCTAGGACCATTCTGAAACATGATTGTATGACACACGGATGGTGTGGCGGTTTCATCAATGTCACATGAACGTATTAAGTATTCGTGATTAGCTCCACCATTACCTGGTTCATCAATAGCCATAACGGTATTAAGCTTTTCACGTTTCTGTATTGTTGATAGTTCTCTAATTTTCATTTTTTTTCTCCTTTTTATTTTAAAACGTTAGTTTTATTTAGTTATTCTTCCTCAGAAGTTTCCTCTTCAGGTGTTTCTTCTGTTGACTCAGGAACAACCGGATCAAGTATATCAGCAAGTATCTGCTTTTCTTCATCGGATAATCCCTTGCTGTCTGCAAGTTCGTAAGCCTTTTCCTTTGTGATTATTCCTCTTTCGTAGAGTCTGATTATTGAAACAAGTTTACTTGACATATCAATCCCTCCTTACAGTAACTCAGCCATAGCTGCAAGGTCAGCCTGTACATCAGCAAACATCTTGTCAATCTGTGCCTTGCTGTAATTAGTATAAATGTATATTATTTATACCGTTGAAAAGTGTGTTTTATTCAGCAGAGTAAACACCTTCAATGAGTTCCATTACTTCAGTGTATTCCGATTCAGTAAGTCTGCTGTTGTTTTTATAGTTAGTCACCATATCGGTGATTTCTTCTTTGCTGTAAGTCTTACGGTTAATAAGTCTTACACATAAGTCCTTAACTGCTTTCATTCTGATTCCTCCTCGTTGAGAAGTAATATAGCTAACAGTTCATCCTGTTCAGCTACAGTGTCATCCATCTGAGCAACTTTTGCACGAAGGTATTCTAACTCTGCTGCTTCAGACGGAGCTAAGTTTGTACGTTTTACCATAATTATTCACCTTTCTGAGAATTGTTTATTATAGACTAACAGATTACACAAGCTGGTGCGCAACCAATTCTACTGTTACTATAGTAGCAGGTGTAGTAACCTGTCGTATGAACATAGGTCTCGTAGCTCGAGTAGTCACGATTAGCTGAACGCAACCAAATATGTTTGGCTGTGCTTTTATCTGCTAATGAGTACCTAATAGTGTTAGTGTTAGCAAAGTCTGGACCATAATCCTGTGGGGTTTCGCCCTTTCTCTGAATCCAGTATTCCCATGTAGAGCCTTCTCTATCAGAACCATCCCATCTGTTAGGATATTCACTCCATTTAAAATGTTCTTCTTTTGCAGATGGAAGGAAGAACACATCATATGTTGTATCATAAATATATGTAGTTTTTGAACCTGATGGATAAACATGATTTAATGCAGTTTCATGCTTTGTCTTTTTCAGCATACTGATGAAGTCGGAACTAAATCCTTTCATGAAACCATTTACAGAACTTAACTGTGATGGTGCAACATCACCAGTATGAGTTGATGTCCACCATAAACCTTTATCAGCACTTGAGTTTAACCACTGTCTGATACCAGAATACATCCATCTGTTCCAACCATATGATTTAACAATTGAATCAGATGACGAAGGTTCAGGTGCGTCAAACTGTATTTCTTCAACAGTAGCGTAGTGGCTCTGTATTATCATCCCCGGTACTTTTGAACCGTTTTCTAATTCAACCTCTCTAAAAGCAACAACATCAAAAGGCATATCGTACTGATTTCCATCTGTATCTGTGTATGTAGTAACAATTTGATCGCCTATCTTAAAGACATCTTCAGCCTTACCACTTCTAACAATTTTAGCAATTCCATTATATGTTAAATCAGAAGGAAGCAGTGGATATCCATCGCTAATTGCTCTGATTAATTCAGGAAACTTTTCCAACCCATCACCTTCAGCAACTTCAACGCCCTTGCTTGTGATAGCTTTAGCTATATCATTCTTAGCTGTCTCAAGTTTTTCTAAATTCTCTAAAAGTGTACTCATAACAGCCTCTCAATCCACGCATTTGTGTCACCTACGACTGCGTAAAATTCGTCTTTTATCTCATCTATAGCAGACTGAACATTTGTTGCTTCAAGTCCTGATTCAGAGTTATCATAGCTTACCTTATCAGCTGATGATGCTCCACCGCCACCATTTTTGTATATCGCTAAGAGTAATTCTTCTACTCTACTCTGTGGTTCGACCACATATTTACTGTCGTTTTTGAGTATTGCAGTTAAAATACTTTCAACATTGTTATTCGGTTCGGACATAATGTTTTCCTCCTCCATTATTATTAGTTAAGACTTAAATATCCAGCTAGGTCTTGTACCATGTCTGAATAGTTTGCTATAAAATTGCAGAGTTCTTCCTCCGCTTCAAACCAGTATCGTCGTTTTACGTATTTATGTAGCGTACCGATTAAACCATAACTAATCATAACGCAGTGTCCTAATTCGTGCAGTAAAACCTGACGTAATTTAATTGGATCGTTGACTAGTTCGATACTCAGATAAATATGACACGAACTGGGGTCAGTAGTTGCTAGCTTGCCGACCCCTGTACGGTCAATAAGTCGAGGATCATATGGTTCAACATAATAAACGCTCCATAAAATGTGGTTCATTACGAATTCCATAAATCCATCTCCTAATTATACAGTCATCTTAGAAACAAGTTCTGATAACTCTTTTTTAATCTTCTTACGAAGTTCTGGATCTGAATCGTCCCACATTTCGGATACACTGTCTATCATTTTATCAAGATGATGAGACGTGTATTTACCGTCTGTAGGTTTCATTTCCCATCCGTCAGCAAATGGACGACTATCTGGATTTTCTGTATACCATCTCTTATCTACAGAGTTAAGGTATGCATCCATATACGGTTCCTGATCAACATATGGTTTGTATGGTCTAGTGTAGCCGTATGTTGGCATTCTATAGCCATGCATTTTAGAACGATTTGAATGACTTGATGTTGGAGTATATCCATACATTTCATCCATCCATTCTGGTTTCTCAGATTCAGTTTCCATTGCTTCTGTAACTTTTTTGTAGTATTCGGACTCACGAAGATACTTTTCGGCTTCGCACATATCTTTGATAATATCTGCCACTTCGCCAACTTCTTTAGCATCAAGACATTCCATACCCTGACTCATAGCAGTTGACATCCAGCACATCGCAGTGTCCTTAATCTTACAAAGTTCGTAGATTTTTGATTCGGTCATTCTTAGTCACCAATCCTTTCTACGATAAGATTAGCGCCTGCAGCAACATCAACAGCAGTTGTACCTGTGTTTGTAATAGTTACTGTATCGAACGACTTGCAGCATTTACATGTCTTTTCAGTGATCGATGATGATACGTTAAAGAACTGTCCTGCTGCTCCAGGTGTTACGACCATTCTAGCTTCCTGTAATGGGGAACCACTTAAAGAAATCTGTAACTGTACACCTGTTGTCGGTGGGGTAACGCCTGTAGGTACAGCGATGTTACCTGAAAAAGTGATTCTATGCGAACCACCATTAAGTATTTTGACGGTAGAAGAACCGTCACGATGACAGCATCCACAACCGCAACCCATAATCTTTCTGTCGAATGATATAGATGCACCGGGAGCTAATGTCTGAAGAGCACTAGTAGAAAGTTCGAGCATAAAGCGTCACCTCCTATTAGCATCCGCATCCACAGCCATTTACATAACTAGCATTTGGGTTTGGAACAACGTATGCTGGAACTGCACAAGGCTTAATCTGATTGATGAGATACTGGTTCTGTTCTGACTGTGAAGCAGCGAGTGAGAGCCAGTTAATTCTGTTGTTCATCTCAGCAATCTGTGCGTCCTTAGCTGCCATCTGAGCTGCTACGTTTTCATCGTGGAGCTGACGGTAGTTTGCATTGTCATTCTGCATGATATCCTGAGCAGCCCTATTAATTGCTGTTGTGATAGTGTTTGTGTTTGTGGCGAGATTGTAGTTTACGCCCGCAATCGCTTCTTTGTTCTGACAGCAGCAATTAGAGATAGCTGTCTGGATAGCGTAGTTCTCCTGTGTATTCGCATTTGCGTTAGCTGCTAACTGAGACATTACTGCAGCGTGGTTAGTAGCTCTGGAGAGTTCTGCACTTCCAAGATTTGTATTAATCGCATAACCAAGATCAGCAATACCGTATGTCTGGCCGTCGATCTTAGAAATGAGTGTCTGCTGGTTGAAACCGTTCTGTACGTCGCTCTGACGTGCATAGTCATGAGGGTAATCACAGCCCCCACCATAGTTTCCAAATCCTCTATTACCCCAACCGCCGAAAAGAGCGAAGAGAATAATGAGAACCCACCAGCCATTGCCTGAACCTAAACCATCGTTGTTGTTTCCTGTCACTGCTGCGATGTCAGCGAGTGAAGGTGTTGAAGATACATTTGTGAACATAAAAAGTTCCTCCTTTGTAAAATATAAAAATTTAGTTTATGTATTTACATAAGAGGTGCGCGCAACTCTAAATGTACAAAGTAATTAACGGAGTCCGAAGAAAGCCTTAGCCTGAGCTATAGCTTGTTCACGACTCATACCCATTGTCTGACACAGATTATTAGCTATTTGTTCGCCTTTAGCTTGATCATTTGACTGTATTACATTTAAGTAATTTTGGGCATTTGGATTATTCGCCATATTTGGATTGTTGGCGATTAGACTTTGTAGAAGAGTATTCATCACATTCATTTCTTATTCACCTCCGTTACTTTAGTCTTTGGATCGATGAGTAGTTCTTCTAGTTCATCAAATCTTTTATTTATCAAATCAGATACTGGATCTGTTTGAGACTTTGTAGTAACGGATTGGTCTTCTAACACGTATTTTGACGTCTTGATAGTTCCGTCTGAGTTCCATGTCTTTACATAGATTTCAGAACCATCATTAAGTGGAAATATAGACGAAGACCCATCCATAGGTACTTCGCTTGCCACTACCTCGTTAATATTATTCACTGGACGTCCAGGAATAGATGGTCGCGGGGTTTGCTGGCTTGCGTAATTGTTGTTTTGTACACCATACGCAGGCTGAGTAGGATAGCCAGGTGTCTGAACAGGCATCTGGTTGTAGAGTGGATTTGTCTGTGGTGTGGTATACATTTGTCCCTGATTAGGGTATGTATACACGGGGAACATTGATTTAATCCTCCTTTATTAATAATTATTCAAACGCTTCTGGACAAGTTTTATAAGATACGTAAGCATCCATTAAGGCAGCCACACTATCTATCTTGGCGTCGTAGCGTTTCTTAAAGAGTTTTCGGTTACCGTTTGTATCTTCCAGGGTTATGCAGTTACCCATACAGTATTGCATGATGGCTTCGTCGAACAAAAGCATTCTTTCCTGACTTAATTTTTTCAATTCACCAAGAGGAACGCTTTCGGTCCTAGCACCTTGTATTACTTTTACGATACCAAACGGTCCATTTTCTCTTTCCCAGCGATCTACGAAAGCAGTTGCGTTATATGGGTCGAAACCAAGGGTTCTAACATCATAGTCACACTCTGCTACGTGATTGTCGAGATCTTCATACACGTCCATCATGTTAAGAGTTGTGCCATCAAGCACTATTAAACTTCCTTCTTTCATGAATTCTTCATACTTAAATCTCAAAGCTGGTTGGAGTTTGTGAAGTGTTAATTCTGAAATATAACAACGAGTTTTTACGCCGAAGCAACCATTTGATAATGGAAAGAGAAATGTGAATGCACAAAAGTCGTCACCCATTGACATATCAGCACCCATTGCACATGGTAATCTGTTAAACTTTTTAAATCTGTGTGGTAAGGTTTCTTCATATGTGAAGAAGTATGTGTAGCCTTCCATTGGAATTCCAAATCGTTTAGCAAGAATGTCATTGCGTGTTGCTGGTGCTTTTTCTGCTCGTTCAACATCTAATTGGTAAGTCTCATATGTAACGGTCTTACCGATGTTCGGATTGGCTTTTACCCACATTTCTGGATTTGCAACTTCATCAATAGAATCAAGACAGTACCACCAAATCGATACATGAGGATTGTAATATTCACCTTTTAAGATGTCATACAATTCCATTTTGATGGTATCACCCGCTCCATTTCGAACAGTTCCTTCAGATGAGATCGCAACAATAAGATAATCGTCGTTTTTAGATGCACCCTGCTCAATAGCTCCGATTACATCCTCTCGAATGTCTCCAGAAAGCCACTCATCCACAGTAGCAAGTACACATCGTAAACCCTGAAGTTTATCTATTGTCATAGGTCTAATCTCACATAAAGAACCAGTCATGAAATTCTCTATACCCTTTTTAGTTGAGGCCAATTGCTGTCTGTTAGCTTTTGAGCCTGTCGTGTTCTGTAATGAACCTTGAGTTAGGAATTTAAATAGTGGTCCTTTAGCTCTTATTATGGATGTTCGCATAGGAGAAATTACTTCTTCAGCGAGTTTCATTGTTGGAGCTGTCGTGATTTGGTGTGTTGTAGAAGTTACAGCATTTAACCAATAGTTATGTAAGAAGCTTGCGTACATAGATTTTGCAGCGCCTCTAGCTACGATTAAATATTGTTTATTGATAAGACGCTTTCTTATTCTTTTAGTTATGTAGTGTCCTGGTTTGCCTTTCTTACCTGGTACAAATATACTTCGTTCAACAAAGTAGTACCAGCCTAATACTTGTTCTGCCCATAACTTAAAAGACGGTAAGAGATGTACGTCTGATCCGTCTGTTAACGTGAGTTCATCTTCGCAATAACGAATAAATCCCTCAACTTTTTCCGAGTCATAGTAAATTCCCTCGTTTCTGATGAGATCATCTATACGATTCATTTCCATAGAGATCTTTTCATTTACTGGGATCTCGCCTCGTAGTACAGCTTCTCGGAATTCGCCGTAATATTTAGGCACGGCTGTATTACTAAACATTGGTTCTCCTTTTTATCGTTGGTTTTTATTATGGCCTACCGCCGCTATATCGTCTTCTTGAAAGATTGGTTGGCGGCCGTCTTCTAGGCGGGTTGTTGTTAGAGTTATTATTGTTTGAATTGTTATTTCCACTGTTATTGTTACTGTTTGATGATGGGTTTAACATCTCATCTAACTTAGCAATGGTTTCACGCATAGACTTTTCATCTTTAACTCGCTGTAGCATTGCTTTAACTTCCTTATCAGACTTACGGTTAATGTTATTAAGAAACTCTTTATAGTTTGTAACCTTAGTAGGCTGATCGTTAACGCCGAGCTGTTTCTTGACTGCAGCTATAGCCATTTTACCGGCTTTCGAATCAGCAAAAGCTGCGACCTTATTAGCTACGCTCATCATTTTGTCGACTTTCTTGGAAATTTTGTCTATTTTCGAAGGTTCTTTTTTAACATACTGAGCGAGCTGCTGTTCTACCTGAATTCGGTTAATTCTTTCTCGAATCTCTTCTGTTGTAAGTTCTGACTTATGTTTATATAATTCGTTTGCATCAGAAGTTTTAAGAAGTCTAGCGTGTCTTTCGGCCGCAGTTTCTTCTTTTTCTCTCTTTTTAGCTTCTGCTATCTGCTTGTTTCGATCTACTTTTGCACGAAACTTAGCATCTTTCATATATCGCTTTTTACCAGCAGGCGTAAGGCTTCCATCAGAATTCTGAAAACGTCGAATCCCCCAATGTTGACCTTTTATACCATGATGATAGAGTTCATCTTCATTCTCATATATCTCCATTTAGTCACCTCTTTTTTTATCCGAATCCCATCAATTTATGATACTCTTTTTCTAGTTTGTTTAGATAATCGTTTATTTTATTCTTATCGGCATAACTGCCATAACTTTTAGAATTATAGTTTCCATACATTGACGCGTCTTTTAGATCCTGCTGAAATATACTTTCTAGTGCTTTTGTGTGTGATAACAATAACGCCGCGTTCTGTAAAGTAGATTTCGATTCTTCAAATTTATTGCTTTCACCCTTTAACGATTTTATATATTCATTAGCATAAGATTTTACAACGTCGTTTAATGTATTTTCGTATTCCGCTCTTTTTTTACCTATATCTTTTACTCGAGTTTCGAGATACTGTTTTCTTTCTGCTTCCGATTTAGCAACTGCTTCTTTACCATAACCAGATTCTCTTTTATCAGCGTTAGCGTCACGAATATTAGCTTTTGCTTTTCGGAACTGATCGGTTTGTCTTGTTTCTGAAGCTCTCAATTTATTATCTTCAGTTTTCTGACGTTCACGTTCTGCCATTCCTTCTTCTCTGGCTGATTTCTGAGCAGCATCTTTCTTAGCTGATTTTTTAGAAATCTGTTTAGAGAATAGTTTGTTGATTACGTCGTTACCTTTTGATTTCATTTTATCGATTTTACCGATAGCTGTTTTATCGTAATCGTTTTTAGCGGATTCCAATTTATTATCTGTGGCATAACGCATATTATTCATTGCTTTTGCATATGCAGATTGTGGTCCTTTAAGGGCGTCACTCACATGACTATCACGAACTTTTAAAAGTGTTTTAGCATGAGTGTTATCCATTTTAGCTTTCTCATAAGCTTTCTTTTCTTTACCACCGAGTTTTTCGTCGTAAATATACTGCCATTTACCTTTGACCCAGTTTTTAGAAAGATACTTATGATCCTTATGCATTAAATATTCTGTATAGTCGTTTCTCATGTCACACCTCCGGGTAATTAAATGTCCAACTAAGTCGAGCTTCTAGTTCATCTATAGACGATTTTAAAGCTTCCATGGCGGAACCAGACTGAGGCGGATCGAATGAAATTCTTACTTTCTGTGTAACATACTGTTTTATACCGTTGTATTTAGATACATTTGGTGAGAAATCATTCCAAGTTTCGTCAGATCCTTTAATTTCGAACGGAGTAGATGGTCCAACGCCCATCTGATAAAGTATGTAAAACACAGTATTTATGTGTGTTATTAAAGCAGGGTCGAAATCTTCGTAATCGTCATCGACTATTCCTAATCCGATTTTAACGGTTTTTAAGATACTTTCTGACATCGACATTAGTCACCTCTTTTTATTTACGACGTGATGGAAATTTTGTTTTCTTTGTATTCTCAGCTAATTCTTCCCAAAATTCTTCGCTAACACTATATGGATCATTGAGCATTTTGTTTAGATATTCTGGAACATCTCCATCAGTATTATCCATGATCGTTTTTATATGTGTCGCAATTCGTTCTTTTTTTTTCACATAGTCTGATTCGAGACCATATCTTTTGAGTTTATTCGATTTAGCCACAAGATCGTCGACTCGATCATTAATGCGTTTTTTATTGGCTGCGTCTTGTTTCTGTTTTTCGGCTTCACCGTACGCATGTTCACGGCGGTATTTATTTAATGCATTAAGTGGTTTAATCTGTTCTTTTTCAGCATTGCGCTGTCCATATGCTAGCTTGGACTGCTGCTGTTTTTCTCTTTCTCTCTGAGCCATTCCTTCTTCTCTAGCTGATTTCTGAGCAGCATTTTTCTTAGCGTTCTGTTTAGAGAAGAGTTTATCGATTAGATTTTTACCTTTTGATTTTAATTTGTCGATTTTACCGAGAGCAGTTTTATCATAAGCTTTTTTAGCTGATTTTAACTTGTAATCTGACACAAACTTATTATTCGATGCTTCTGAATATTCGGACTGTGCGTTTTTTAATTTTTTAACAGAATCGGCATACTTTACAGACGAGTCTGAAACCGCTTTGTTGTAAGTGTCGTACTTACTTTTGTTAAAGCCGTTTGTATTAGCGTATTTCGATAGCATCTTCTGGTTTGCTTCTAATCTTCGTTTTTCATCACGACGGTTTATCGCAGCATCACTCAGATGACTATCACGAACTTTTAAAAGTGTCTTGTCATGATCGTTGACCGTTTTAGCTTTCTCATAAGCTTTCTTTTCTCTACCGCCGAGTTTTTCATCGTAAATATACTGCCATTTACCTTTAACCCAGTTTCTAGAAAGATACTTATGATCCTTATGCATTAGGTATTCTGTGTAGTCGTTTCTCATATTATACCTCCTCGAGATATTTCTTCATAACCCAACCAGAATTATTTGTGAGGGTTACTTTAGCCCATTCTTTTTCGACGTTTTCAACGGTTAGTGTTGTATTAGTTGCTAATACAGTGATAATCTTTCCGTCAGGCTTATCTCTGAGGTTGAGATTCTGGCAACCTGTTACTTTTGCTGTAAATCTCGCCGGTTCCATAACAGGTGCTTTTTCGATTTCCGGTAATGGTTCGTTAACATTTTCACATACTGATTCTTTATCTACAACGATTGGTTCTTTTACGTCTTCAATCTTTTCTGATTCTCGAATCTTGTGATAGTTAATTTTTTTCTTCAGTTCATTCATGTGGCATTCCTCCTCCATGGACATGTATCATTCGGTGTTCGTATTGTTACGGGCTCGTATACAGAATCTCCGTCATTTCCGAAATGTATCATGTCGTGTGTTCGTTTTCGTGTGCAAATTAGAAACTCAGGATCTAGCAAATATCTTGAACGATTGATTACGTCTTCTTTGGTTATAGGATTCATATGATGCACATAAATCCTGCCAGCTATTTCGTAATCTCGCATCGCTAAGTCGCATCCGAAATCTCTGTTTATTACGTCATACCTTATCTTTTTCCATTCATCGGTTTTGTAGAATGTCTGATTAAGCCATCGGTCAATACCAAATGTATCTTTTCCAACTTTACCATCAAGTTTTAGGTATTCGTAACGTGCTTCAAACGTGTCGAGTAAAAGAATATCACTGTATGTTCTGATTCTAGTAGTATTCTTCGTCTTCCTCGTCATCGTCTTCATCACCGCCATTACCGCTATATCGTTGCATTGCTGAAATAGCCTGCTGATACATCTCTTCAGTTTTCTTAGCATCTCGAATCTGCTCGGTTTTAGCCGTAATGAGTTCTTTCTGTCTCTCTAATATCTCTTTCTCGATTCTTTCCTTGGTTGTACCGAGTTTAAGATAATGAGTGATCACCTGTGAGCTTGCTGTTCCGTCTCTAAGCTGTTGTTCAGCTAATTCAATTGCTAAATTTATCATTTGATTCTCTCTAGCTTCTGATGATAGAGCCGGTCGCATAGGTTTGTATGTAGTTTCTGTTTCTTTGGTCTTCTTTTTAGCCATTACTATTCGTCCTTTCATGTCAATAGAATATCTTTTTAGTAACTTTCACCGACCTTTTCACCAGTATTTAAAGAGAAAGGAGACCAAAAATCTTTAAACCAAGGAACAAAGCAAAGCAGGTATTGTGTATCAAAAGGACTGCATGTGAAAAGATCGGTGAAAAATACTAAAAAGGTTTTTCAAATATAAACCCCCGGGGAAAATATCAAGAGTACTCTGCGTTGATACCACTGCTT